>PVIH01030074.1:0-12609 GCA_004025045.1 Sigmodon hispidus
CTGAGTGAGGGAGACTTTCCCCACCCACCAGCCTGTGGAGCTGAAGCAGTACCCTTATAATATCTGTACCTGGAACAAAGGGGTGGTCCTCTCTGAGACCTGAGGCACTTCATAGGATTTTGTGCCCTCCTACTAGGACGCTCTCATTCCCAGAGGCTTAACTTGAATGAAATCACTAATAAAACTCAGAAGAAAGAAAAAAAAAAAAAAAAAAAAAAAAAAAAGGGTAAAGAGTTAGCAAGTTACATGCCTGGGCCCCAGGTTGATCAGTGTAAAAATAATACAAGGGTCTGTGTGATTATTTGGGTCTAAGTGGCAGTGGGGCTGAGACTTGGTCCAAACCTCTGGTCTAGACCAGAAAGTCCAGGTCAGAAACATAATATAACACCAGCCTACTATTCCTTATTTTTTTCCTTATTTATGTGTGTGTGTATGCACATTCATGTGTGTACTGTATATGTATACACATGTTCCTGTGTGTGTATATGTGAGTATGTGTGTGCATATGTGTAGAGACCAGAGGTCAACATCAGGTATGCTTCCTCCATCACTCACTACTTATTTTTTGAGACCTAGTTTCTTGTTGAACCTGCAGCTCATTGATTCGGGTAGACTGGGTGGCCAGCAAGCTCTAAGGATCCTCTTGTCTCTGGGATCATGGGTACAGCTGTAGTTGTCATTTTTGTTTGGGTACTGGGGATCTAAACCCAGGTACTCAAGCTAGTTCAACACTTCAGCCACTGAGCATCTTCCCCAGCTTCTGGAATTTTCCTTCCGTGTTTGCTCATTGAGACTCTGATTAGTCACCTCTCCAACCTTCTCTCTTGCCCTTAACTATCAAACAAAGACTGCTGCAGGATTATGCTCTTGTAAACTGTTAATATTTGTCACTGTAAATATTGGTTTAATAAAATGCTGATTGGTCAAGTAGCTATACAGGAAGTAGGGAGGGGAGAATTCTGGGAAGCAGAAGAGCAGAGTGGCTGACATCATTGAAATACAGAGGAAGCAAGACAAGAATGCTGCTCTGAGAAAAAGGTACCAAGCTATGTGGCTAAACATGGATAAGAGTCATGAGTTAATTTAAGTGTAAGAGTTAGTAATAAGCCTGAGCTACTTGTCCAGCAGTTACTATAATATTAAGCCTCTGAGTCAATTACCTGGGAAGCAGTTGCTGGGTATTTGAGAGTTTCTGTGGGGCAGAAACTATTAATTATAAAAGATCTGTTAGGCAAGGTAAGAGGGTTCCAAACCCCTGTTCTGGGCTCAGGATGAGGAAACTGTGAATTCTAAAGGATTTGGATCCCTGTGGAAGGGGAACTTACCTTAGCCTCAGACCTAGCACTAAGTCCTTGCCAGGCCTTGGTTGCATACCAGCCTCCAGATGCATTCTAGCCTAAATATTCGTTGAATGTGTGCATTAGACAAGCCAGTGAACTCCTTTTTAAAAGACTTCTTTGTTTTTTTCATTGCAAAATGGAATAATAACAAAAACCAAAATTGTCACAGGGACCAGGTACTGTATCATGTGAAGGTACCCAGTGTTCCAGTCTGGCATGGCTGTGCCAAGGAGTCCCAAACTTGGGGCTTAACCATCACACTTATATCTCATAGCTCTGCATGCCAGAGTTCAAGGTCCAGGTAAAGCAGGGCTGGGTTCCTGCAGCTCACCCTGGCTACTCCATGTGGGCCCAGCCAAGTGCCATTTTCCAGTGCCTCAAATGTTGGATACGGTTCACACTGCTGACTGTACATCAGAAACATATGGGAATCTCTTAAAAACATTCCCCAGCAGGGCACACTACTCAGACCACCACGTCAGAGTATGCAGGGCCCAGACTAGAATTTTATGGGGTAGATCCTGGAGCACAGCCAGGTCACTGCTTGCAGAGGTATGGAGAGTCCTAGAATCTTCTCTACTCCAGTCACCCGGCTTCCAGATGTACCTCATCTTCAGAGGTTCCATGGACCTAGAATTTTGGGGATCCCTATAGTCACTGAGGTGTAGCTTTATTCAGTCTCACCTTCCAAAGGATCAGGGACCAGGTGGTGTGGGACCCATAAGTGTTCATAAATAAATTCAATAGCAGTGTGGGAGGGTCTGGCTCCTGCAGCCCTGGCTGCCACACTCTGTGCCAGCATCATCTAATGTCAATCTCCTTTCCACTGCCTCTCTTCCAATCTTCCTGTCTCTCATCAAGGCACCGGCCTTAGAGCCCAACTTCATGCGGGTGATGGCTAGTGCCTCTAACCTTAATCTTTGATCCAAACAAAGTAACATTCTGGGGTTTAGGGCAGATAAATTTTGGGTAAGAAACACCATTTAACTTACTCTGCCCAGAAAGGCCTTAAAAACTGCACCCAGATGAGACTCTGTGGGGTCCTGGCCCACTGGTGGTGAGCTTCCAAAGGTTTTGGTGATTCTAATTGAGGACCTGTTTGTAACACCAGAGGGACTCTCTGTCAGTTGCTTTCTTGTGATTACATAAAGAAAGCTGAGAAGGCTCCATTCCATCAGAGGGAGGTGTCCATGGTCCATACCCAGCTTTCTATTCTGGTCTGGTCCTACTGGGTGTGGTGGATTGTCTATCTTTTTCAATAAATACAACGGAGGAGAGAGCTGTTTTGGCTGTCCAGTGCTTTGGCTTCAATGCCAGAATGTTATTTCTGGCTTCCCTACACCTGGACAGCTGTGAGCTCAACAGGCCATTCTTGTCACCCTTTGGTAACCCGAGTATCTGGGGTTCACAGGTCTGGAACAAAAGTCTTCAGTCCTTGGGGGTGGTGATGGTTCTCTCCTGAGAAGTTGTGAAGCCAGTTTTGTGGGGTTAGTTGGCTGGGTTTCCAATGGAGGGCTTCTGATCCACAAAGGGCTCATTCAGCCATCCCCTTTCGTCTTAATGAATTGCAGACTGTAGATGGCAGGCAGGCCCTGAGGCTCTGGTTTCCACTCTGCTGCAGGCTGGACCCCTTGCCGGGGTTCCCGTTGTCAGATAGACTTCTGTGACCCTGGCTCACGCTCCTTTGCTGTTGAACAGAATTTGAAGAAAATGTGAGCTTTAGGTGAATGTCTTCTTGCAACTAAGTTTCCAAGGCCACACTTTGGGCTCTGGTTTGCCTTTGGGGCAAAAGGTAGATGGAGAACAGACCGAAACCCTGCACAGGGCTGGCAATTAAGTACTTTATTTGAGTTTCTGGAAAGATATTAAAGTAACTTTTCTCATTTCTCTCTTTTAAACTTTTTTTTAAAAAGTGGGGTATGGTGGTGCACACCTTTAATCCCAGCATTTGGCAGACAGAGGTAGGCAGATCTCCGAGAGTGTGAGGTTAGCCTGGTCTACAGAGAGAGTTTTAGGACAGCTGGAGCTACACAGAGAAACCTTGTCTCAAAAAAATCAATTAAACAAAACAAAGCAAACAAAAAAACCCCAACTTTTTTTTTTTTTTTTTTTTTTTTTTTTTTGAGATAGGTATGCTATGTAGCCCGGGTTGGCTCTGAACTTTTTAAATCTGCTGCCTCTGCCTCCCAGGGCTGAGGTTACAGACAGACAAGAATCTCCTCTCTCTATCCGTCTCTCATTCTTTCATCCTCTTCTCTAGAACTGCTTTGCAGGGGTTCCCTCTGGCCACAGCTGAAACTCTTGACCCTTCAGCTCATAGGCAGTGCTGTTGGGAAAGGAAAGAGCTAGGTGTGCTGAGGTAGATTCTCCTGACCTGAGTCAGGTGAAGAGTGTCTGAGGTCTCTGTAGGTTAATGGCTATATTAATGGTAATAAGTGGAGAAGCAGGACTTGAACTCCCATCTATAGAGCTTGAAGCCTGAACTTTCTCTCCCTGTAGAATGAGGTTTCTGGCCCATCCCGCTGGTGGTCCAGACCCACAGACCTGCAGTCCCAGACCACCTAGCCCCATAGTCTGAACCTGCTGCCTAGCCCCCCAACAATGACTCAGACACATTAATTTTATTCTGTTTGGCCTATGGCTCAGGTATATTGCTAGTTGGCTCTTGCATTTTATCTCAACCCATTTGCATTAATCTGTCTTGTCACATGGCTAGTGGCTCACCTCTGTTACTTTACACGTTTCTTCTTGGACAGCTGGATCGAGTCTCTCCTGACTCCACCCTCCTTTTCCTACCTATGCTCCAATTTCTCCGCCTACTTCTAAGATGCCTGCCATAGGCCATAACAGTCTCTTTATTTTATTTTATTTTTTTAACAGTATCATCTCTGCTTTTTAATATTTTATTAAGAATATCCTATGGCTCTACAGAAGTTACATAAAATTTCCACTTGCTTTTCAAATAATCTATTCTTACATAAATCAAATTATCTTTATATTTAAGTGTATACTTGCTTTTTAAAATTTTTTTATCTTTGTATATCTTTATTTAAGGTCTCTTCCCACTCCCAGCCCCTCCAGTCACTCTCTCTTCACATTTTTTTTCTCTTCCCTAGCATGGGCAGGAGGTCCCAAGGTTCCAATATTGTTCAGTTCAGCATCCACTCCTGGCAGATGCAGTTTCCTCACCCCAACGTCAAGACTGAGTCAAGTGTTCCTCTAGAGGGAGTGGGATCCAAGGTGCCACTCCCAGGTGTTTCAGATCCCAAGCTGTTCAGAGGTTGTGGTTTGTAACTTGGACATGCTTTGTTTTTGTTTAGAGTCCACTAATGAGTGAGTACATCCCCTGCTTATCTTTCTGGGTTTGAGACACCTCGCTCAGGAGGATATTCTCCAAATTCATCTATTTGCCTGCAAATTTTAGGATATCATTTTTTCCTACTGCTGAGTAGTACTCCATTGTGTAGATGTACCACATTCCTCAATTAAGGGGCATCTAGGTTGCTTCTAGGTTCTTGCTATTACAGATAATGCTGCTATGAACATAGTTGAGCTAATGCCTTTGGAGTGCAAATGTGCGTCATTCGGGTATATACCCAGAAGTAATATTGCTGGATCGTTGGGGAGATTGATTCGCAGTTTTCTGAGAAACCGCCATACTACATTCCAGAGTGGCTGAACAAGCTTACACTCCCACCAACAATGGAGGAGTGTTCCCCTTGCTCCACAACCTCTCCAGCATAGGCTGTCATCTGTGACTTTTATCGTAGCCAATCTGACAGGTGTAAAGTGGTATCTCAAAGTTGTTTTGATTTGCATTTCTCTGATGGCTAAAGAAGTTGAGCACTTTTTCTTTTATTTATTTATTTATTTATTTTATTATTATGAACAAAGAAGTCACACTTTTTATCCTTGTATATCCTTATTCAAGGTCCCTTCCCCCTCCCAACAGTCTGTTTATTAAAGAATGATATTCAAAGCATATAGAAAGACATCCCACATCATCTCCCTGTACAGGAGTGGGTTTGGAGAACTTCCCTGGGGGTAGGGCAGCCTTGAAACTTGGCTTCCAGGGGGCTCTACTGCTTCCTGTATTTGCAAAGAGCCGAAAGCTCACTCTAAGTATTGGACCAGTGCATGACTGACTATCCTAGGAGCTGTACCTCAGCACATGGCAATACGATGTCTGGACTTCTGTAATTATCCAGTTTCACTGCCATTCAATTCCTGCCAGGCACCTCCTCTGTGGAAACTCTGCTGTGGAAAAATCTGAGGGAGTGAAAGTCCAGCAGTAGGGAACTGGAGCGGCATGGTAGTCCGTAAAGTACCTGCCCTGCAAAGCTTGAATGACTGGGCTCAGTCCTTAGAATCCATGTAAAATACCCAGGTGTGGTGACATTTGCTTGTAATCTCACCCTTGTGGAGATAGAGAAAGGATGATCCTGGGTATACTTAGCCAGATTGGTAAACCCTATGTCTCAGTGAGAGACCCTATCTCAAAGAAAGCAAAATGGATGGTGATCAAGGATTGACACCAGGGCTTAACCTGTCACCTTCACACTCATATGTGTTCACGAACACACACATACACACACATGGACGCACACACCTGCAAAGAAAGTATAGCAGTAGATGCTGACCCCACCTCACCATCCAGTTGGCATTGTCACTGGGAAATGAGACCAAAGTTCAGGAGGGCCCCAAGGGGTCAAGCACACTAGCTTGTGTCTGGAGAGAGAGTAGTAGTTCTGGAGAAGTGCTGTGGAGGATTAGTGTGACCTGGGCTGAGAAGGAGCAAAGGTCAAGACAGACTGAAATAAAAGTGGCAAAGGTGTGGGAGGCACCAAGTGTTTCATGGCAGGCAGGACTAGAAGAGAAATACAAATGTCCAAGCCAACCCAAAGGGCACTTCCAGGGATCTCAGTTTTGCTCTGAGCCATCATTAGAGGCAGTGACTGTGTGTGTGAGAGCAATGGGGGAGAGTTGTCCCCAACTCACAACAGGATCAAAGCTCAGAACCCACTTAAAGTATAAACATTGTAAGTTGAAAACTCACAAAGTTCCCTAACCTGCCTCACGTCATTGGCCACACAGCATGTTCTGTCTGAACTCTAAAGCGCCTGTCCTGTGCCATCCTGAGCAGACTGGCTTCCATATTGCTAGTATAATATAAGCAAATCTGAGCAGGTCTGTTTTCTATATGTATATATATAATGTGTATATGACATTGCTTTTGTGTCATTGTGAAAAAATGATGAGCAGTCTGGGCCAGCAATGGTAAAGAATGCACACAGGTGCTGGGCACTCCTGAGGTTCAGGCTAAGTGTACCTGACCCCACATGTAAAGGAACTATGCTCTGCCCCGGACAGATGTAGAGAGCGGACAGCCTGCTCTGAGCAATATGGCTCTCCTGGGCAGTTGGCAGTGAGGAATTGCCCTCGAGTTTCTCATTAGTAGGGCTCCTGCCATCACTAGGGTGGGGGCATACTTAGAGAAGGCATCCAAGAAAGATATGAATAAATATAAGAGAATCATGAGGGCCTTGTGCCCTGGGTGTTTGGTACACTTCAATATTGAAAAGATATGAAGCTGTCATTGGGGGTGGTTGTTGAACTCCAGCTTTCCAGGGCCCTTTGTGGGGAGCTGGGGCCTGGTGGGGCTGACTCCTGAGCTAGTGTCTTTACCTAGCATCTCTGGTAGATCTAAGGCAGGCAAGAAGAGACACTGGTAGAAGATGGAAGTTCTTCACACGGAGGAAGCTTCTGTTTGCTCTTTAGCCCTGGCTGTCTCTACCTCTCATATTCAGGCAGCCCACAGAAGCCATACTTAAGGGGTATAATATGGGCCACCTGCCTAAGTGTGTTGTGCTTGGCATCCAATGATCTTCCCAGGTCATTGGGTATCATTACCCATGGAAACAGCCCACAGTTATTGGGAAAGTTTGTTTTTATTTTAGTTGTGTTTAATAAAACTTTATTAAAACTGGTGGTCAGTTTCACCCCAATCTGTTATTATTTTAAAGTTTTAATTAGCCATATAGAATAATAGGTTTTTTTTATGGCATTTGTATATACACTTAGTTTTGATTGAATTTTACCCCCCTCCACCACCCCTCCACCACTGAAGAATGGATAATAAAAATGTGACAGGTATATACACAATGGAGTTTTATTCAGCTGTAAAGAAAAAACAAAACTATAAAATTTGCAGGAAAATGAATGGAATTGGACATTATTATATTTAGTTTGGTAACCTAGGTTTGGAAAGACATATACCACATGTTAGCATACATATGCAGATCCTAGCTTTGAATTATTATATTTGTGTATTTAGGTGGAAGTGAGTATTTATGTAGGTAGAGACCAGGTGTGCTAGAGTTTCTACTGCTATGAAGAGACACCATGACCATGGCAAATCTTATAAAGGAAAACATTTAATGGAGACTTGCTTACAGTTCAGAGGTTTGGTCCATTGTCATCATGGAGGAAGCAAGGCAGCATGCAGCAGACATGGTGCTGGAGACGGAGCTTGAGTTCTACAATCTGATCTGTAGGTACCAGTGAAGAGTCTGGGTATAGCTTAGCATAGAAGCCCTCAAAGCTTCATACTTCCTCTAACAAGGCCATGCCTACTCCAAGGCACACATCCCAATAGTATCACTCCCTTTGGGGATCATCTTCTTCAAAACCACCACATGCTTTCCGGCCTCTATAGGTTTGTAGCCATATCATAATGGAGAGAGAAAACTTAGCTCAAGAGACCCCATCTTTTATTTTAGTAACTATTTTATAAAAAGTTAAAATAAAGTTTAGTTTCACATTCCTAGCAGGGGGCCTACCCAGTTCTGGGAGAAGAATAGTCAGGACTGATCAGTCCTGAGGGGGGGAAAAAAAAAAACCCATGTCCTAAAAGAATAGACCTTGGGCCTGGACAGATGGCTCAGTGGTTAGGAGCACTGAGTGCTCTTCCAGGGGACCTGGGTTCAATTCTCAGCACCCACATGAAAGCTCACAACTATCTGTAACTCTAGCTTCAGGGCAAAACACCCTACTGTACATAAAATAAAAATAATTAAATCCTTAAAAAAAAAGAATAGACCTAGAAGGGGACCTCCCCAGTTCTGAAAGAAGAATAGCTTCTTACCTACCCAGCTCTGAGAGATTAGCCAAGACATCTGCCCAGTTCTGGGAGAGGAATGGATTCTTGCTTGCTCAGTTCTGGGAAAAACCAGCCACCCCAGGTAGGGTCCAGGTGGGGTCCAAAGATACTCTGGGGCAGAAAGACCCTAAGCACAAGCCAATCAGTAGCATGTCAGCACCCTGTCTCCAAGCAACTGACTATGTTGTAGTTTTTGCCTATAAAAACCTTGCTGTTACAAAAGACAGGAGCTCCTCCTTGCTCTGTTACCACAGAAGCTTGGAGTAAGCTCCCTGCCTGGCTTGTATTGCGCTGCCAATAAACCTTGCTGTTGCATTCGGGACATCCTTGTCTCCGGTGGTCTCTCTGGGGGCTGAGCTTTGGGCATAACACATAAGGCAAAAATTTATTCAGTTAAAGTCCAAAAGTCTCCATAGTTTATAACAGTCTCAAACTTGTTGAAAAGTCTAAAGTTTCTTCAAGATTCATGTAATCTCTTAACTGTAATCCCTTATAAAATCAAAATAAAAAAATAGATCATATACTTGTAACATACAACGGCACAGTATATATAGGTTACCATTTCAAAACGGAGGGAAGGGAGCATAGTGAGGACATACTGGACCAAAGAAAGACCCAAAACCAGCTGAGCAAACTCCAAACTCTGCATCTCCATGTCTGATGCCAAAGCTTCTTCAGATCCTCCACCCCTTTTAGCTTTGTGGACTGTAACAACTTCTCTCTCTTGGGCTGGTTCCACTTCCGGTTAGCAGCTCTCCTTAGCAGGCATCCCACAGCTCTGGCATCCCCAAAATTTTGGATTCTCTAAGGCTTCAACTTCACAGCTTCACACAATGGCCTCCCTAGGCCTTTATTCAGGGACACCTCTGGCATGTGCCTGGATTCAGTAGCTTTCTTTAGTTTTAGAGGAAGATTCCATACCCCCTTTCTTCTATCCCTGACTCTAAAGCCAGAACCATGAGGCCGAAGCTGCCAAGCTCTGCTCCTTGCTGGGGCTGGAACATGATCCCCTTGTTCAATCACATCTTCACCAGCTTTCTGTTTCCATTGGTTTCCTTTACTGCCTAAGCTTGGCTGTCCTGAAACTGAAAATGTAGGCCAGCTGGCTTCAGACTCAGAAATCCACCAGCCTGTATCCTGAGTGCGGGGATTAGAGGTGTGCACCACCACGCCCGGACCTAAACTGTTCTTCAGTTCCTTTTCACAAGTTGGAAGTTTAGCAGGATGGGGTCTTGCCCTGAGGTCTCCACTGCTTTATTTCTTAATCTGTTTATCTCTTCAAACACAGAATTTAGCTCTTTTCCACTTCCTGGTGCCCCTTTCTCTGCAAATTGTACATTTTGTATTTTTCCTTGCTCAGCATGCTCCTTTTCATTATAAATCTCCATAAGAGTGACTATTAATAACCATATGACAGAGTCAATACTAGGCTGTTTTGAGATTTCTGTCAATGAAATTAATCCAAAGCTTTTCACTTTGGTCTCAGGTAAACTCTTCAGACAAGGACAAAAAGCAGCCACATTCTCCACCAAAATATCACAAGAATGATTTCCAGGCCACATATTAATATTTTTCTCCTCTGAAGTCTCCTGAGCCAGGCTCACACAGTTCAAATCACTTTTTTTTGGGGGGGGCGCATGAGACAGGTCTTCTCTGTGTAACAGCCCCGGCTGTCCTGGAACTTGATTTGTAGACCAGGCTGGCCTTAAACTCACTGAGATCTGCGTAACTCTGCCTCCTGAGTGCTGAGATTAAAGGTATGCACCACCGAAGCCTGGCTGTTAGCCTTGAACTCACAGAAATCCAGACAGATCTCTGTCTACTGAGTGCAGGGAGTAAAGGCATGCCTCACCACCACCCACCTCACATTACCCTCAGCACCACTGTCTTCCATGCTCCTACTACTATAAATCATTAAGTAGCACTTAAAATATTCCACTGCTTTCCTAACCCAAAGTACCACAGTCCAAATTCCTCCAAACAAAAACATGATCAAGTTCTTTTTTTTTTTCTGTGAAGAGACACCCGACCATGTAACTCTGCCTAAGGGACATTTAATGGCTTACAGTTCAGAGGTTTAGTGGATTGTCATCATGGCACGAAGCAAGGCAGCAGACATGGAGCTAGAGAAGGAGCTGAGAGTTCTACATCTTTATCTGCAGGCAGCAGGAAGGAGTCTGCATTCACAGCGGGCATAGCTTGAGTCTAGGAGATCTCAACGCCCACCCCCACAGTGACACACTTTCTCCAACAAGGCTGTGCCCACTCCAACAAAGCCACACCTTCTAATAGTGCCACTCCATATGGGGGCTATTTTCTTTCAAATTACCATAGCCAGGAAATTAGAATGGGGACACAGAGAGAGAGAACAGAAGATTTAAGAGGGGTGTGTAGGGAAGGAAATGGAAAGCAAGGGCTGCTCAGGTTCAACAGGGCTGGGTCCTAGGCCTCACAGTCACCCTTGCACTTGATTTTGCGGGACAGTTTTATATCAACTTGGCCAAAGCTGTAGTCATCTGAGAGGAGGGAATCTAAATTAAAAAAATTCCTCCAGAAATTAAGAAAGAAATCAAAGTCTTCCTAGAATTTAATGAAAATGAATCCACAACGTATCCAAACTTGTGGGACACAATGAAAGCAGTCTTAAAAGGAAAATTCATAGTGCTAAATGCCTATATGAAAAACCTAGAGAAAGCCCACACTAGAGATCTAACAGCTCAGCTGAAAGCCTTAGAACAATTAGAAGCGAACTCACCTAGAAGGAGTAGACGGCAGGAAATAATCAAACTTAGAGCTGAAATCAATACAATTGAAACAAAAAGAACAATACAAAGAATCAATGAATCTAAGAGTTGGTTCTTTGAGAAAGTTAACAAGATAGATAAGCCCTTAGCCAAACAAAAAACAGAGAGTGTTCAAATCAACAAAATCAGAAATGAAAAGGGGGACATAACAACAGATCCCCAGGAAATACAGAGAATTATCAGATCATATTTTGAAAATCTGTATTCCACAAAAATGGAAAACCTAGAAGAAATGGACAGCTTTCTGGACAGGTACCATCTACCAAAATTAAATGAAGATCAGATTAATTACCTAAACAGGCCTATAACTCTTAAGGAAATTGAAGCTGTCATTAAAAACCTCCTCAAAAATAAAAGCCCTGGCCCAGATGGTTTTAGTGCCAAATTCTACCAGACATTCAAAGAAGAATTACTACCGTTACACCTCAAACTATTTCACACAGTAGAAACTGAAGGAATATTGCCAAATTCCTTTTATGAGGCCACAATTACTCTAATACCTAAGCCACTCAAAGACACAACAAAGAAGGAGAATTACAGAGCTATTTCCCTCATGAATATTGATGCGAAAATTCTCAACAAAATTTTGGCAAACTGTATACAACAATGTATAAAAGATATCACCTACCACGACCAAGTAGACTTCATCCCAGAAATGCAGGGCTGGTTTAACATATGAAAAACTGTAAATGTTATCCATCATATAAACAAACTAAAGGAACAAAACCACATGATCATATCCTTAGATGCGGAAAAAGCCTTTGACAAAATACAACACTCCTTTATGATTAAAGCCCTGGAGAGATCAGGAATACAGGGAGAATACCTAAATATAATAAAGGTGATTTACAAGAAGCTGACAGCCAGTATCAAACTTAATGGAGAAAAACTCAAAGCAATCCCACTAAAGTTAGGAACTAGACAAGGATGTCCTCTCTCCCCTTATCTATTCAATATAGTTCTCGAAGTTTTAGCTAAAGCAATAAGGGAACAAAAAGAGATTAAGGGGATACAAATTGGAAAAGAAGAAGTGAAGCTATTTCTATTTGCAGATGATATGATTGTATACATAAGTGACCCACAAAATTCTTCCAAGGAACTGCTACAGCTGATAAACAGCTTCAGCAATGTAGCAGGATACAAGATTAACTCAAAGAAATCAGTAGCCCTTCTATACACTAAAGATAGAAGAGCTGAAAAAGAAATAAGGGAAACATTACCCTTCATAATAGCTGCAAATAGTATTAAATACCTTGGAGTAACTATAACCAAAGAAGTAACAGACCTATTTGACAAAAATTTTAAA
>PVIH01030075.1:0-12665 GCA_004025045.1 Sigmodon hispidus
TTTTTTTTTTTTTTTTGTAAAACTTTATTTATTTGCCTTGGTGTTTGCCTGGAACTGGAACTACAGACAGTTGTTAGCTGCCATGTGGGTGCTGGGAATCGAACCCGGGTCCTCTGGGACAGCAGACGGTGCTCTTAACTGCTTAGCCATCTCTCCAGCCCCTTATGATGCTCTTATGAAGGCCCTCCATTTGATTTTTCAGCATCCTTGGTGTAAATGAGAGTGACCTTCAGGCTGGGATGTTTGACTTCACTTTAAATTAGTTTTATTGGTGGTCGGGTTTGGTGGCCTCTGCACATTCCGTTTCACATGGCGGCTGTAGTGATGCTCTCTCTTCTCCACTCCTCTTTCTTGAACAGGGTTTCTGGAGCCTAGGCTGGCCTTGAACTCAGTTACTTGAGACTCACTGAACTCCTGACCCTCCTGCCTCCACCCTGAGTGCTGGGATTACAAGCATGCATTACTACCATTCTGGAGATGAAACTCAGGGCTTTGCTCATGCTAAGCAAGCAGTCTACCAACTGAGCCACATAGCAAACCCAGGGTGAGCCCACAGGGAACCCACAGCAAGCCCACAGCAAGTCCACAATGAGTCCACACCCTGATGGTCTTTTTTTTTTTAAAAAAAAAAAAAAAACTTTTTAATTTATGTATTTGCCTTGGTGTTTGCCTGCAACTAGAACTACAGACAGTTGTGAGCTGCCATGTGGGTGCTGGGAACTGAACCCCGGTCCTCTGGAAGAGCAGTCAGTGCTCTTAACCACTGAGTCATCTCTCCAGTCCCCTGATGGTCTTTTTAAGTGGGAATCTCCGAAGCTGAGGCTGCTATGGAAAGCTCAGTGCATGTCTTAGCCAAAGCATCACATTTCTAATAAGCTGTCCAGAGCCTTTGTTACCCACCATCAAGGTGAAAAAGCTCTTACATTACCTGTAGTTCACTCAGCTTCTGGGACAGAGTCGCCACACTTTCACAATCGTAAGTCAGATCAAGAGAGAGAAAATCAACCGCATCCTAGAAAAAAGGAAATTCAACCATTAGGAACAAGTTCCTGCTCACAAGTGTTCTGTGATTCTCCCTATGACTGACCCAGTCTTGGGGTTCTCCAAGAGAGAGCTGAGAATGTGTGTGCATGTGACTCCAGTGAGGAGAGTAAACTTAGTTCAAGAAACCCCGTTTTGTACTCTAGTAGCCATTTTGTATTAATAAAGTTCAATTTCACATTCCTGGCAGGAATTCCAGTTCCAAAAAAGAATAAGCTAAGCACTATCTAAGGATACCTGGATTATCCAACCCTAAGGCAGTAAAATAGCCACCCCACCCAGGTGGGGTTCAGGAATGTTAGGCTGTAAAAAGTCCCTAAGCAAGAGCCAATCAACCGCACACTTGCACCCTTGACCCCACATAACCCTGCCTTGTGGTTTTTGCATATAAAAAGCCTGTGTAATTTGGGGTGCTCAGTTCTTCCTTGCCTTGCTACATTGGGTATGGGGGAACAAGCTCCCTGCCTGGCTAGTACCACAATGACAATAAACCTTGCATTTCGGACATCTCTGTCTCCAGTGGTCTCTCTGGGGGTCAGGCTTCAGACATTACATACAGCAGGAGCATGAGTGTGTGTGTGGTTAACTAGGAAGTGAAAATTGAGTGTGCCAGCCAGGTGTAGGAGGCAAGTAAGGAGCACTAATGGAGGGAATCAGTCTGGAACTTCCCCCAGGGGGCACTCTCCCCTTGACCTTTGTGATATCTGGGGACCCTTTTGGGTCTGGAGTTGGGTTTTAATTTCAGCCCATAGTTTGGAGAGTGTTCCAGTCAAGCCTGGCTTGACCAGCTAGTTTTACCAGCAGAAAACACAAGTTAGACATCCTGATCACCCATGCTTTCTAACCCATACTCTAGTTAAGGCCCCGGATCTTTAGAGCCGAATCTCAGTAGGTAAAATGCTTGCTCAGCATGTGCAAGGCCCTGGGTCTGTCACAGGGCATGGTGGTGCTTGTCTGTACACCACACTCTCATCCTTGGATACCTAGTGAGTTCAAGGCCAGCTTGTGCAACATGAAATCTTGTCTTGAAGAAGAGGAGGAGGAAACAGCCAGATGACCCAGCAGACATAGGTGACTGCCATCAACTGATGACATGAGTTCACCCCCAGATTCCACATGATGGGAGAACTGAGGCTCCCCAAACTCTCCTGTGACCTCCACATAGGTGCCATAGCACATGCATGCCCATACACAGATATAAAGATACAGACACCACACGCGCATGCGCACACACATACACACTAGAAATGTAATGAATTTTTAAAAAAGCAAGGGAAAAGGAAGGCCAGGCAGTTTAACCCCAGCACTCATGAGACAGAAGCAGGCAGATATCTGAGTGTGAGGCCATCTTGGTCTACACAGCAAGTTTCTGGACAGCCAGGGCTATACAGAAGAGATACCCTGTCTTGAAAAAGAAAAGGGGGGAGGCTGGAGAGATGGCTCAGCGGTTAAGGGCACTGTCTGTTCTTCCAGAGGACCCGTGTTTGATTCCCAGCACCCACATGGCAGCTCACAACTGTCTGTAGTTCCAGTTCCAGGCAAACACCAAGGCAAATAAGTAAGTAAGTAAATAAATAAATAAATAAAAAGGGGAAAAAGGAAGGGGCTGGGGAAATGGCTTGCTCAGTAGTTAGTTCACCCATTCTGATCCTCCACACCCATCTAGAACCTAAGAAGATATCTTTTTTGTTTTGTGGTTTGTTTTCTGGGTAGTCTTTCGCTGGCCTAGAATCCATTATGTAGGCTAGATCGGCCTTGAACTCCTAGAGAGCTGCCGGCATATGCCTCCCAGGTAATGGCAGTAAAAACATGTGTTAGCATGTTCAGCCCAAGTATGTCTTTAACCCCAATGCTGGGAGATTAGGATAGGCAGGTCCTGGGGTACATTGGACGGTCAGTCTAGCTAAATCAGTTCCAGTTTCAGAGAAAGAGAGAGAGAGAGAGAGAGAGAGACCCTCAAAAAGGGGGAGGGGTAAAGAGTGACAGAGAAGACACCCAGTGTTGGCCTCTGGCCTCTACAAGCATCTGGACACACACTCACAGATGCATAGGTTAGTGTGTCTGCACACACACACACACACACACACACACACACATGGAATACATTAGTTAGTACACACATAGAAAACATAATCTAAATAGAAAAGAAAGAACTCTGCCTGGTCTCTGGCTTATATATGCTTGAAGAACTAAGAATCTAAACATGAGAACACAGCAGTGTGAGACTATTTCTCTTTTGGCTGTGATCTCATGATCTCATCACTGCCCTTCCCTCCCACAGGTCAGCTATTTTGCAGACCAGGCACCAGCTGGGAGCCAAGTGTGTCCTGACCTTGACCCTCAACCCCTCACTGGCTCCCCAGTACTTTCCTAATCAAGGGATCCCCAATGTCCACCAGATACCACGTCTGCCAGCTCTGAAACTTGGAAACCAGCCACAACCAGCTTGTGAATAAACGAATGTCTTGCTGATTAGATGCCATCTAAATTAATTTACTAAGAGTAATAATTGCTATCAAGAGACCAAAGGGCTGGTTGTAAAAATGCTTGCCCAGCAACAGTCTTTGAACTGGAACCTGGACCCATGCACACATTACAAAGCTTTGGGGAAAACTCAGGACAATGTGTGGGTTCCCTCTGGGAAGTGCAAACCCCTAGGGCCTTCCAATGGGCCTGCATAGTGTGTGCCTCTCTCTCTGGCTCTGGATCCCCTGATTTACCCTGTGTCTCTCTTATGCTGGCTTCCTGTTTATGGTACCTGCTTTCAGTGGTATCCCTCCTGCCCTGTCTCTTAACATTTCCAGCAAAATTCTCTAATACCCACATAAGCGTGTCCGATGCCAGATCGTGGTGGCACTCGGAGGTAGAAGCAGGTGGATCTCTAAGTTCTGAGTTCAAGGCCAGCCTGGTCTACAAACTGAATTCCAGGACAGCTAAGAGAAAAAAAAAAGTATTCCCCAACAGGAGGCTCTCGTAGGGGCTTCTCTCTTACTGAGGCCCTCTTCCCCACAGGGTGCATTAGTTTAGAGCAGTGGAGAACCTGGGTTGGGGATGTGTTTGCCTAGCTTGCACAAAGGCCTGGCTTCTACCTCTAGCATGATGCAAGCTGGGTATAGTGGTTCAGGCCTATAATCCAGAACTTGGGAGGCAGAGAAAGGAGAATCAGGAATTCACATAAGGCCCTTCCTCAAACACAAAAGGAATGAACAAATAAATGAGAGAATAAATAAGTAACAGTTACTAGAGGAAATGCTGGGGACACCTAGAGTCTCAGCCCCTGGAGGCTGGGACAGGAGGACTGAAAAAATTTGAGGCCATCCAGGGCTACTTAGTGAGACCCTGTCTCAAAACAAAATGTTAAAGTCAGCCATAGTGGAACATGCCTGTAAACCCCAGACCACAGAAGATGGAAGCCAGAAAATCAAGAGTTCAAGGTCAGTTGGGCTACACAGGGAATCTTTGTTATAAAACAAAACAAATAAAAAGTAAGTTATAGTTTTAAAAAGCACAGAGACTATAAATTAGGATGGTACTAGGGAGCTGGAGAGATGGCTCAGTGGTTAAGAACACTGGCCACTCTTCCTGAGGGTCTGAGTTTGATTGTGGCAGCTTATAAAGGTCTTGTAACTGGGACTGGAGAGATGGCTCAGCTGTTAAGAGCACCGTCTGCTCTTCCAGAGGACCCGGGTTTGATTCCCAGCACCCACATGGCAGCTAACAACTGTCTGTAGTTCTAGTTCCAGGCAAACACCAAGGCAAATAAATAAAGTTTTTTTTTTTTAAAAAAAAAAAAAAGGTCTTGTAACTCCAGTTTCAGAGACTCCAAAAACACCCTCTCCGGGTCCTTTGCTGGCATCAATCTTGCATGTGTTACAAAGATATACATGTAGGCAAAACATGCAAACACATTAAAGCAACCCCACCCCACCCCCAATCAGGATGATCTGGTAAGAATTATATTGAAGGTTTATTTATTTCCATTTTCTGTGTAGCATGTGAAGGTGCCCAGGGAGGGCAGAAGACATTGGTTCCCCTGGAGCTGATGGTTGGGACGGCTGTGAGTGGGTGCTGGAACCGAACCCGGATCCTCTGCAAGAGCAGCCAGTGCTTTTAAGTGCTGAGCCATCTCTCCAGCCCCCAGAATAATATATTTTTGAATAATTATTATCTCTTCCTGTGTTTTTCTCTGTGTGGGGGCATGTGCAGGCCATGGTACACATGTCGGAGGACAAGGAGCGGGGAGGCAGTTCTCACCTTACACCATGCGGGTCCCGAAAGTGTAGTGTTTGCGCCAGAGTCTCATTATGTGTCTCTGGTTTGCCTGCAGCTTGCTATGCAGACCAGGCTGTCCTGCAGCTTGATCTGTAGACCAGGCTGGACTCAAACTCACCGAGATATACCTGCCTCTGCCCCTTGAGGGCTGGGATTCCAGGCATGTGACACCATGCCTGTCTGAAATCTGGTTTCTTTTTTTATATTTATTTTTTTTATTATGTGAATTGGTGTTTTGCCTGCATGTATAACTGTGTAAGGGAGTCAGATCTTGGAATTACAGACAGTTGTTAGCTGCCATGTGGATGCTGGGAATCGAACTCAGGTCCTCCGGAAGAACAGTCATTGCTCTTAACCGCTGAGCCATCTCTTTAGCCTGAAATCTGGTTTCTTAATGGAGCAAAGCTAAAACCAGACAAATCAAGAGATAGCTATAAACCTTGGGAATAGATACTGTTACGGAGAACAGCAGATGTCAAACCAGGGCTGGGTTTGTAGCTTGGCTAGTAGAGTTCTTGCTCAGCATTTACAAAGTTCTAGGACAGCATTGTGCTAACCAAGTGTGTGTCACATGCCTATCATCAGGCTGTAGAACTCAGGAGCTGGAGGCAGGAGTCAGAAGTTCAAGATAATCTTCTGCTATATACTGAATTCTAGATACATACACTCAGTCGGAGATATATAGGACTCTATCTCAAAAATTTTAAAATAATAATAAAAAAACAGAAGCAAATAAAAATCTCATTTTTAACAAATCATAACTTATTCATGGCATGGTGTTGTACACCTCTAATGCTAGCACCCTGGGAAGCAGAGTCAGGTGGATCTGTGAATCCTAGACAACCTGGTCTACACAGTGAGATGGGGAGAACATGAGCATGAAATAGCACCCTTCATCACATTACAGCCTAGGGACCACCCCTGCCCCAATTCAGTTTCAGTTTCCCTAAGTCAGTATCATGAAGTCAACACAAGTAACATTTCTGTATGTACTAGATTAGCAATGAAAAACCCTGGCCAAACCCACCATCAGCTCTTTGATCAACCCATCTCCCCATCCCTGATAAAACCATAGCCAGTGAGGGAAGTTCATTCTCATCTTCTCTGAGGACAGCCCTTCTCAGGTTGGCTCAGAAATAAACCAGCCTCACTGCCATCGAGCGGCCTCATGCTCTTTTTTTCTTACAGAGGCCTTATCTCAAAATAAATTAATACAATCACAATTCTCCCTGGCATTACAGATACCGCTTCTACCTTGGCAAGAGCAGCCAAAGTTGGGGCTAGCAGAACCTCGGGGATATCTTCAGCCTTCAGGACCACAGAGAGCTTCCCTCCTGTAACCAAACAGAGGAAGAGTAGCTGAGGGAGGGCTGAGGCTTCTGAAGAGACAGGTCACTACCACGACTTGTCTTCAGCCAACTGACAGACTTCGGAAAACAAAATGGCTAAAAATATAACATCTTTATATTATATTATATACTAAGAGACTACTTTGGTTTTTATTCGGAATTTTTTGAGACAGGGTCTCAGTGTGTGATCACTCATAGTCGAGGCCAGCATAGTTTACTTCGTGAGTTCCAAGCCAGTGAGAGACCCTGTCTCCTACAAGGTCTTTGGCTGGTGAGATGGCTCAGAATGCTTGCTGTGCACTGATATCCTGAGTTCAAGTCCAGAATCCACATGAAAGGAGAGAACGGACCCCTAGATGCTGTCCTCTGATACATACACTAATAATAAACAAAGTTTTGTTTTGTTTTGTTTTTTAAGTTTTTTGGGACAAGGTTTTTCTGTGTAACACTGATTGTCCTGGAACATGGTCTGTAGACCAGGCTGGTCATGAATTTAGAGATCTACCTGCCTTGGCCTCCTAGGTGCTGAGATTGAAGGTGTATGGCACCACAGTAAGGCCAAAATAAGAATTTAAAAAAATGTAGAGAGAAGGTCTTTAGAAATGATGCCTGAGGTTGTTATACATGGGCTCACACATGCATATGCACACATGCACACATAAGACTTGATATCACATGATTCTTTCCAACATTAAGTTTAAAATTGGACCCACACAAAGCAGGTGCTCAGATTTGTGATTCGGAAACCAATAAATATTGAATAAAACCAGTGTTTGACTTGAACTACAGGATTACATACTTCTTTCATTTAGTCTCCATAGCAGGAAGGTATTCCCAAGTACTATTGCTGTGTTTGCTGGGGTACTAGGGATTGACCCCAGAGCTGGATAAGCACCGTACCACTGAGCTGCACCCCTGACCCTGGAGCTCCCTGTGTGTGCACAGAACTTTCAAAAGTTGGGGTACCCAGGTATAATGATGCAAGCCTTTAATCCTAGTACTTGGGAGGCAGAGGCAGCAGAGCTCTTGAGTCTGAGGCCAGCCCGGTCTACATAATGAGTTCCCGGACAGCCAGGGGTACATAGACCCTGTGTCACAGGAAAGGAAAAGAAAAAAAGGAAAGTCTGGAGTAGAGACTCCAAACAGTCCCCATTCTGATAAGATAAGGCTGTCTCTAGTTATTCACTTACAGCCCCGATGCCACACTTAAGTGAACTTGCACATATAGATTCCATGATGTGTTCCCAGCCAGCCATGTTTAACCTTTCAAAATGTACAACTTAGGGCTGGAGAGATGGCTCAGCGGTTAAGAGCACCGTCTGCTCTTCCAGAGGACCTGGGTTCGATTCCCAGCACCCACATGGCGGCTCACAACTGTCTGTAGTTTCAGTTCCAGGCAAACACCAAGGCAAGAAATTAAATAAATAAATAAAAGTGTTTTTTTAAAAAAATGTACAACTTAATCATGAGCCTCTTCTATGGGTTGTTTGCAGTAGGGTGGGGGTTCCTAGTGTCAGCTGGAGTGCTCCCCTGTGCTGTGTGTGCATCTGCACTTCCCACCAGAGGGGTGTTCACTCTTCTTCCACAGCTGCACCTTTTCACACTCCACACAGCAGTGTACAACCTTGCAGTTCCTCCTGGTCCTCATCAATGTCTCTCTCACAGCCATCCTAATAGTGGACACTCATTATGGTATTGATTTGCATTTCTCTAACGGTTACTAATGCTTCCTGGTTTCTGTTGTTGTTTTTCTAATTCCGTATTTCTATTGGAGAGGTGTCTACTAAAGTCCTTAGCCCTTGTTTTGTGTATGTGTGTGTGTGTGTGTGTGTGTGTGTGTGTGTGTGTGTGTGTTAGGATTGGCCATAGGATCTCACTGTGTCCCAGGCTGGTCTCAGATACACAGTCCTCCTGAGTTCTGAGACCAGGTATATCACTATGTCCAGCTCCTGCTTCCTATTAAGTGGATTTTGTTTTTCTTGGCCAAGTGTGACACTCACCTTTAATTCCAACAGTTGGAAGGCAGAGGCAGATAGTTCTTTGTGAGTTCAAGGGCACTTGGTCTGTACAGTGAGTTCAAGAACAGCCAGAACTACATAGTGAAAAACTGTATGGGGCGGGCAGGACTATTTTTATTTTTTTTCCTTTTCTCTTTCTTTCTTTTTTTTTTCTTTCTCCCTCTCTTCCTTTTCCTTCCTTCCTTCCTGCCTCCTCTCCCCTCCCCTCCTCTCTCTGACCATTTCTATCATAGGTTTGCCTTGAACTTGCTATGTACCTGAGGACCATCTTCTGTTCTCACTCCCCTTGTCTCTGCCTCCTGAGTTAAGCTGTGCTGGGAACACAGTGTGGGGCTCCACTCATGCCAGAAAGGGCTCTACAGACTTAGCCACATTCGCAGCCTGTACTGCTATTTTACTTATGTTGTTTTAATTAGTTAACTCATTAGTTTATGAGTCAGGATCTCGAGTGTCTTAAGATGGCCTTGAACGTCTGGTTGTCTGCTTCTACCTTTTCAGTGCGTGGCTAGTTTATGCAATACAGGAACTGGGACACAAGGTTTCCTATACATATGGCAATTCTCCGTCAACTTAGCTACATCCCCAACCATATTGCTCATTTAAATTTGGGGGTTCTTGTTTGTTTGTTTTTACGAACAGGGTTTCTCCAGCCTGTCTGTCTAGCCCTGGCTGTCCTGGAATTCTCTCTGTAGACCATGTTGGCCTCAGACTCAGAGATCTACCTGCCTCTGCCACCTGAGTGCTGAGATTAAAGCAGTGCACCACCACTAACTGGCTCAATTTTTAACTATTTATTATTATTTATGATACGTGTGCATTGGTTCGTGTGTGTCAGAGGTGAGCTTTCAGGAACCAGTTCTCTCCTTCCATTTCCAGTTCTGGAGCTAGGACTCAGCCTGCTGGGCTTGCTAGCCAAGTACTTTTACCTGCTGAGCAACTGACGGGCCTCCTTTTTGATCATTTTATAAAGAAGATTGATTTTCCTTTGTGTGTGTGTGTGTGTGTGTGTTTGTGTTCCACTGTTTGCCATGTTTGTAAAAGGGCATTTGGACGCCAGAAGAGGGAGTTGCTTCCCTGAAACTAGGGTTACAAGCAGTTGGGAAGGAACCGAACTCGGGTCCCCTGGAGGAGAAGCAAGTGCCCTTAACAGCTGAAGCATCTGTCTAGCCCCCATCTTGCTATTTAAAATTATACTCCTTAGGGCTCGGAGATCTATGTGTAACAGCCAGAAACTATGGATGACTCCAAGGAAACAGTGTCTCCCAGACACTACAGGACTGATGCACATATGACCTCAGAGATGGCAGTACACATAGGACCTTCCTTCACAAGTTCAAGCCAGATGGGGTTGGGGCCCCAGCACTGAGGGGGGAAATAGGCAGGAGGTCCTCCTAACTAAGAACCTATGTGCAACTGACACCTGCTTGCAAAGAAAAACTTAGTTTTTTCCCATGGAGTCTCAGTGGGTACCACTAGACACATTTCAGGATAGGCCCCATGCTCAGGAGCAGTTGGCTAACACAATATAAAGACAATGCTATTTTTGTAGGCCTTTTGCCTCATAATGCTTTGTTTGAACATTTTTTGTCTTATTAATCTTTTGCTTGTATATTTAATTTTTCCTTTTTTGTGTCTCTGTGGAGTTGTGTGTGTGTGTATGTTTCCAGTTTGTTTTTGAAAGAAAAAAGAAAAAGAAAAAAAGGAAATTAGGTGACCCTGGGAGGGGTAAATTGTGATCAGAACACACTGTATGAAAAAGTTTTTTTTAACAAAATAACTGAATAATATTTTGCCTTGTTATTGAGTTCCTTCAAGACAGACATCAGGCCAGGCAGGCACTGTGGTGTGTGACTTTAACTCCAGCCCCCAGAAAGTATAGGCAGGAAGGTTTCTGTGAGTTCAAGGCCAGCCTGGTTTATATAGGAAGGTCCAAGCCTGCCAAGGCTGTGCAGAGAGACACAGTCTCTTGGAACCATAGACAGTTGTTAGCTGTCATTTGGATGCTGGGAATTGAACTCAGGTCCTCCATAAGAACAATCAGTGCTTTTAACCGCTGAGCCATCTCTCCAGCCCAGATACACACTCTCTTAAAAAAAAAAAAACTAAACAAAAAGATATATTTTAGTTTTTAATCTAATTTAATTTTGTTTTGTTTTTTAAAGCAGTGTTTCTCTGTTTCTTAGCTTTGAAGCCTGTCCTGGAACTCACTCTGTAGGCCAGGCTGGTCTTGAATTTACAGAGATGCATATGCCTCTGCCTCCAAGTACTGGGTTAAAGGCTTAGGCATTAAAACCAGCTAAAAGTTAACTTTTCTATATTCACACTATGTATGACAAAAAGCTGAATCATTTAAAACTGGCAGAATATGGGGGCTGGACAGATGGCTCAGTAGTTAAGAGCGCTGACTGTTCTTCCAGAGGTCCTGAGGTCAATTCCCAGCACCCACATGGCAGCTCACAACTGTCTGTAACTCTAGCTTCAGGGAAAAACATCACTGTACATAAAATAAAAATAAATAAATAAATCTTAAAAAAAAAAAAAAAAACAAAACTGGCAGAATAGGAGAGAATGGCACCAATGGGTGTAAATAGCACTATGCTTTCAGGTCTTAAAGAATACAGCTATTTTAAAACACTAGGGTTTTTTTATTTCTTTATTTATTTTTAGGGTAGGGTGGGGAATCTGACTATGTAGCACTGGCTGGTCTTGAACTCAGAGAAATCTGCACATCAGGCTGACTTTGAATTTACAATCCTCCCGCTGGAGAGATGGCTCAGTGGTTAAGAGCACCAGCTTGCTCTTCCAGAGACCTGGGTTCAATTCCCGCTCACACATGGCAGCTCACAGCTGTCTCTAACTCCAGTTCTAGAGGACCTGAAGTCCATGGCAAAACACCAATGCACATAAAATAAAGTTAAATTAAAAAAAAAAAAAAACCAGTGATACAATCCTCCCACTCAGGCTTTCAAATTCTCAGCTTACAGGCATGCACCACATCTGGCTAATTTCAATTTGAAGGAAAGCTGCATGAAAAAGAATTATCAGGGGGTGGCAAGGATTTATACATAGCAATAGTCACTGCAAAAGATTAGTTAACAGTAAAACGTAAGTTAATACATGTTGTAGAGCACTTGTTGCCCACATTCAAGGTTTTCATTTCCGTCTCCACTCTACATTCACAAATTAGTCTTCTCATTACCCATCAATGTATATGTATCTTTGCTGCCTTTGATGCACGATAAGCTCCAACTGAAAGATATACCCTTGTTTTCATAAGCGAGTGGGATCTGAAGGAGAACCATGGTTGAGGCTCCTTGTAGGGATTCAGGACAGTACTGTCCTCTCCAAGACAGCCCCATGTTCAAGGAGCTGTTGAAGAATGGAGAAAGAATCCCCACTTTATAACTTTCCCTTCAAAGACAGACAGAGACTTGACTCTGAGGAAGGGTTCTAGAAGATAGTTTTCAAGGGCAGGAGAAATGGTTCAGCAGTTAAGAGCACTGGCTGCTCTTCCAGAGGACCCCAGCTTCATGCCTAGCATCCACACTGTAACTCAAAACCCTCTGTAAATCCAGTTCCAGGGCACCTGAGGGTACAGACATGCACGTGGTGCTCAGACATCCATGTAGACAAAACACCCACATATATAAAGTAGAACAGAGAGAGAAAGAAAGGGAGGGAGGGAAGGAGGAAGGGAGATTTTTTGTTTTTTCAGCAGCTTAGGATATGGTTTGGTGGATAGAGCCCTTGCCTGCAGAAGCCCCAGCATAAAACTGGATGTGGTGGTTTATCTATCATCTGAGAACTCAGGAAAAGTCAGGAGGCTACGAGGTTCAAACTTATCTTCTGACCTCACAGTCAGCCAGCCTGGACTACAAGAGACTCTGTCTCAAAGGAAGAGAGAAGCTATCTAAGAAAAATGTTGGCCATTTATATTTCTGTCCCCTTTGGGGATGCATTCTCAGCAACGCTTAGATCTGGGGGT
>PVIH01030076.1:0-12664 GCA_004025045.1 Sigmodon hispidus
GAATCCTGTTGAGCCCTCTAACTGCAGGGGTGAATCCTGTTGAGCCCTCTAACTGCAGGGGTGAATCCTGTTGAACCCTCTAACTGTAGGGTGAATCCTGTTGAGCCCTCTAACTGCAGGGGTGAGTCCTGTTGAGCCCTCTAACTGCAGGGGTGAATCCTGTTGAGCCGTCTAACTGCAGGGGTGAGTCCTGTTGAGCCCTCTAACTGCAGGAGTGAATCCTGTTGAGCCCTCTAACTGCATGGGTGAATCCTGTTGAACCTTCCTCTGGTTGAACTGCTATTCATACCCAGGAGATGTGAAACTCAGAAATCACACAAAAATCAAGTAACACCCATTCCTTCCCTCTATCTTCAAGTCACGGGACTATGTAGTGAGCTGTTCATGTGCAATGAACTGGTCATGATTAAATCAGTGCTACGTGAGTATCTTTCCTAGGTGGTTATTTTTGTGTTCCAAAGGTCTTTGTGGCTTCCACAAAACTCTTCAGTTCTGAGTATCTGTGGCAGCTACCAGGACAGTACAGATAACCTTAGACTTGAAAGTGGCTAGATTTCTGGAGTACTAAACTTATTGTGAAGTTACTGGAAAAATCTCCAAACTTAAAAAAAAAAATACTATTTCCTGCCACTGACAGTCAACATGATGCTCAAGTCTGTGCTTTCTCCCCCATTCAGTGGGGGAGAAGAGTCACCCTGATCAAGACCCCCATGATCCTCCAGAGAATTAGGCCAGAATCTGAGGGCTTGAATTAGAATTCAGCAAGACTCAAATAACTTGGAAAAGCAGTTAAATAAAGTGAATTTCTAGGAATACATGCAGACCAGTGTTAAGTCAGGAATGACTAACCGAGCTGCAATGATTTGTGAGGGAAAAGTCTGCCAGCTTCCCAGCACAGTTAGGGTGAGATATACCGTTTGGGGGAAGGAGTGAGATCACAACCTCAGGGACAAATGTGTGGACTGTGGGCTCCACAGTCAAAACTGTGGAGTTTGGTTAGTTTCACAAGGAGCTGGCCTGACACAGACAATCTTTCCTCAGTTTCCTCATCTTTAATACTCACAACAACAGCCTCTGCCCAGTGGAGACTGCCTAAACAACAGGGCAGAGGAGTTAGTGGGAGTTACTGTAATATTCACAGTTTCTGAAGGGAGCTATGGGGCACCTGTCCAGCTCCCTGTACCAGTTATAGAGTTTTTCACTTATGAGCAGTGAAGAGAACTCGAAAATGATGTAGCAGCATGCAAGTGTGATGACTCAGAGAACAAGAAGCAAGCTGAAAGGAAAAAACCCATATTGGTGAAGCCCATATTGCTGGGAAAATCCTCAAAGTTATCCTTGATTTACTTTTATTTTAAAAATGCAGAATATGGGGGCTGGAGGGATGGCTCAGAGGTTAAGATCACTAACTGTTCTTCCAGAGTTCCTGAGTTCAGTTCCCAGCAACCACATGGTGGCTCACAACCATCTAAAATGACATCTGGTACCCTCTCCTATATACTGTATACAAAATAAATTAAAAAAAAATACAGAATATAACCAAAATTAAGAAAAAAGGAACCCTAAACCTGCTGGGATTAATAATGCCAGAGCAGGGAAGGAAGGGAGAAGCTGTAATACAGCTAATACAATGCATATTCAACATGGCCTTGTCAGCTGCTTGGCTGTGGAGCCAGGCTGTGGAGGGGAACGGGGTCAGCGAGAAAAGGGAGCTTTTAAAATAAGCTTTTCTCAGGATCATTCCCCTTGAATAGAGACCATACACACAGAAGTCTACTTCATATCAAATCAGATAGTCATCTGAAAATACAACTACAAAAATGACCATTGTGTGGCTGCTACATCCCTTACTAAGGTCATCACATCTGTAAAGGGGTCAAAGAGCGTGCCACATGGGAACTCTTCACAGATGACCTGATAGTTCTTTATTTTCTTCTGCAGACAGTGACCTGCAAGCCAGCGTAAGGATCAATATGCTTGGATGCTAACGACAAATAACTTCAGGGTGGCTGAGATTGAGAGCATGTGTGCAGCCATGTGTGTGTATTTGCACACAGTCCAGAGGTCTATAGATTTTGTTAACTTTATACTCACAAAAGTGGCTGTCCTTTAGAGTTATTAAAAAAATAATTTGCTATCCTGCAAAGGAATATTTTCTGAGTGTACTCTTTGATGTCCTGCAGTATTAGGGTTGAGATAAATCACATCTATTGCTTGCCTATCACTGATGTCACTTAAAGAATTTAGATTAGTCTGGACAACATGAAGCCATAATGGGGTAAGGCAAGCCCTCGTTCTGCCTACTGTCTAAAACTGAGTTTGGAGTGACGCTCTACAATTACCAGGAAGAGGGCACACGAGTAACCTCTTTTAGAATTCCTGCAGCCACTCAGCCCCAGCTCAGCCCATCACTGTCTGATAAGTCTTCAGACACAAATACATCCATCTGTTCCGGGAACGCTTCACTTTCTACTTCCTTTTCTGGCATTTCATTATACTTTTTCATTACACTTTATCTGCATTTGAGTTTGGCCTGGAATTTGGCTTAGGTCTGAAAAATTAAAACTGTAGTGGGACTCATAGATTACCCAAGGAAGTGCTTGTGACATCAGAGATCCGGACCCTGATGGGGAGTGGCCAGAATCACTGGGGACATGAAACTCCAATTCGCCTCCCTGTCTGTTCCTGTTTTTCTCTGGGAAAAGACACAACATCCAGTGCAAAAGTTCTGGCTCTTCTAGAATTGCATTAAGGACACCTTGTATCCGTGAGTGCTTGCTTAACCCTTTCATAAATATTAATCCTTATATGATATATTACATTTAAATAATTTCAGCGATATAAAACGATCAAAATCTCTGTTTTCTCGGCCTCTTCCCACTGAGAGGGAGACAGAGGGACAGACAGACAGGCACACAGTGAGTGTTCACAAGTTAGAACATGAATTCATTAACCATCTCCTTCATTTCTCTCAACATGGTTAAAGAATATTTTCCTTTATGTTGTAGGATTGGCAGTTTGTCTTTCCTGAGGGTATAAGTATCCACTTGCCTGCTTACCCCAGCTGAGGTGTATCCCAGCCAGTTCTATTCATTTAACATCAGAGTACCCTCTAAATAAATAAATAAAACTACAAGTTCAGTTATACAAACAAACAAACAATACCTACTTCTCTTAAGCAGAAAAATATAGAACATTTCTCAATTATTAATGTTTGTATGAGTGTGTGTGGTATATCCATGCTTATATGTGAGCACCTTGTGTGTTAGGACATAAGAAAATTATGTTCCAATATGTGTGCAAGCCCCAGGCTGACATGAGGAGTCTTATCTCTCTCAACCTTATTCAGAGAGGCTGTGTACTGGTTAGTGTTCACAATGAACTTGACAGAATCTAAAGTCACTTGGGAGATGGGTCTCTGTTATATTAAGGAAAAAGGACACACCCATAGTGGGCATGCTCAGCACCCTCAGTGAACTGGGAAGTTCCTTGGGACCCTTTGAAGACTGGATTCAGTAACTCTTTGCAGCAAGGCTTCTGTATTGTTCCTGTACTAACAATTATTTCTATTTTCTCCCCAGAGCTATTACTTCAGAGAACAGCTGACATTCGGAGTTGATAGGAAGCACTAGGCTGATGATTTGCCCTAATAAGCCACCTATCTTACAGTATTTGAATGACAAAAATGTCAAACTTCTCTGTCCTTACTGGAGCAGAGAATCTTATCTCTGAGAGGCTGTTCTGTACTCTGGGATATCTGTGATCTAACCTGATTTTCTTCAGGAGTCCAGAGGATGAGGGCTAGATGGGCACTGGTCTAAGGCACAGGTCTAAGTGCAAAGTGGGCTCTTTCCATCACTTCACCACCTCCCCTCTGGATACAGGACAGAAGGCATGCTCAGCTGCCAGGACCTTGACACTGCTGACCTCCCCTAAGAGTGCCCTATTTGTCTATACTTCTCAGCTCAACCAACCAACTCATCAGGAGGGTCTACTTGCCCTGCACACAAGAGGCTTAGGCCACATCTTCATGTCAGCATATGCTGGAACTTATCATATCACAGGATAAACACTCTGTCCAAGCAAGATCAGAGTCTGCCTTGCTGGACAATAGAAAACAGTGGCAGTAACAGGGTAGAGAGGTCTGTTCTCAACACAGGCTTGTGAGAGCCAGACAGGGTTCGTCTTGA
The DNA here is from genome assembly GCA_004025045.1 of Sigmodon hispidus. NCBI lineage: Eukaryota > Metazoa > Chordata > Mammalia > Rodentia > Cricetidae > Sigmodon > Sigmodon hispidus. The sequence goes on from PVIH01030076.1 coordinate 4,191, forward strand.
AAGCAGCTGCAGAAATCTCCGACAGCTGCGCCATGGAAGGACCGGGATATTAGGTCAAGTTGCCATGAAATCCTAAGTCAGAAGCCCAGTTCTGGGATCCCACTCTCTGAAAAACTCAGTTTATAAAAGTTTTGGTTAAAAATAAGAAGGAACTTTAATCACTATAGCTATACAGAGGAGGAAATAAAACCCTCTGTTCTTGTCCCAGATTAAATTTGGAAGAGCCATGAGACTGGGGTGGGCATAATTAATCAATTTTGAGTCAGCCTATAGTTTGGCTGATCATCATTATCTCCAGGGGGACCAGGTAGAACTGTGTCAAGAACATCATCGCTACACTGGGGTGGGGTGGTCTGGGGATGTTAATTTACTATGTTACAAAGATGTTTTTCCATCACATCTGCTGTTCCTTGAACTCAAAGCAACTAGAAAAAGAACCAATAAGAGCAAAAGAGGGAGGCTGAGATGGAAGGGCATTTGTAGACTCAAGTTAGCAGTCAATGTCTTCAACAGAGGCAGCCTCTGTGTGTTTATTACTTAAGAACACCCACAAAGCTTCAGAAAGTTAAAATCAGGTGGAAATATTAATTAACAATATTAATTAATAATAATTAATAAAGTCCTCAAGGACAAAGGTCAATATGCTGTCTGGTTTATAAAGCCTTGGCTCCTTTTCCATACACTCAGGTCTAAGTGATGATGCCTCTGTGAGACATGTCCTTAGGAATTAGTCATAGTTCAGGGTGAAAATGACAGAAAGCAGCTCCACTGTCTTTGCCATACAACCCTCATCTGAAAAATCAAAGACTTAAGACTCAAATGTCATAGTCTCTCCCTTAGGTCTGTTTCACCCACACCTTCAAATTTCTACTCCTCATAGCAGCAGGCAGCACTGTCTGTCAACTATATGTACACATCTTACTTCTTCTACTCTTCCCTACACTGAGTGAATGTCAGTGAAAGACTGGTAGCAAGACTGTAAGGCAAGCCAGGCATGGTGGCACACACTCACAATCTCAGTACTTGGGAGGTGGATGCAGAAGGATCAGGAGTAAAAGGCAGTCCTCAGCTCCTCAGCTAAGTTAAAGGCCAGCCTGCTGAGAACCTGTGTAATTTTTTTTTTTTTTCAATGCAGAATTTCTTGATGGGCAGAGGGGTAGAAAAATTAAGTTGCTCTGTCTCTTGGAGGGTGATGATAGAGTATATCGAGACAGCCTAAAAAGCCTTATGAACAGGCTGACAAGCACTGACTGTCCCCTGAGGTCCTACACTAGACTCCAGCAACACACTGGAGGCAAGGCACTGGGGTGAGAACCAGTCTGCACATGACTGTTCACACAGGGAGGAATGTTGCCAATGGAGGACTCACTGGAGAGAACAATGTGTAGGTACAGCCCTCTGTCTTTTAGCAACTCTGGAGAAAGCATACAGAAGATGTCCAATAGGTCTCGAGTACAAGGGCCTCCCCATCACACCAGGGCCTTGACCATGGACAATGAGGAAGTAATATACCCGCTAGAGTCAGACTTTGTATCCTCAATTAATCTGAACAACCCAAGTGATTATGTCAAAAGCTGGATCCAAGAGTTTTCCTCACCCCAACTTCCTAGCATACACAGAATGGCTGCGAATCTAACAAGGGAGACTCCCGTTTCAGAATACTTAAGTCCAGACAGGTGCAACAGCCATCTCCCCAGACCATGTAGAAGAGGTAGGGTCAAAGCCTAAAAGGTCTCCCCAGATGTCACTTAGGCCTTTGCCTCCAGGGAACTGCAGTCCCCACAGAGTTAATGGAATAGACACAATGGCCAAAGTGTTTAGGTTCAATTTTGTGAGGTGCCTAAGGACCCTCGGCCTTGGCTGTTTGAAGCTTTGTGCACCTTTAATCCTAACCTGGATGGGATAGGGTATATAAGGGTTTGTAGAAACCCAGAAAGAACGGAAGCGATGGGGAGAAGAGACTGGCAGAAGCAACCAGGAGCAAGGCTGAGGAAGCTGCAGGACAGCTGGGTGAGAACTGACTGTGGTGCTTCCTCTGTCTGATATTCAGGCTTTATTGAATATGTAATATCTATCTACACTTTGCAAGGAGGTATCAAAGACAGGAAGAAGTGGCTTGAAACAAGAGGGAGAATGAGTGGGGAAGGGGGAGGCTGACAGGTGTGAAGGAAGCAGAGAAAGGAAGGCCAAGGGAGAGATCAAAAGTAATGAAAGCAGTGTTTGCAGCTGGGCCTGTCCCAGGAGAGTCCAGCCATGCATGTAGCACCAACTCTCCACCCACAGCCCTCATGCCTGCCTGTTGTGGCACATAAAATTTAGGGACTTAATATCTTCCAGGTGGGCGTGCCCAAAAGTACACAAAGGCAGGCACTTGACAGGTCATTTCAACTGTCAAGGTGAAAACGCCCCCACCTGCAGGCACAGCTTTAATGTCTTCCTCTAGTCCCCTTCCAGGGCTCTCTGCTGTTGCTTTAACCAGAACAGAGGTTGAAATGCAGACAAGCAGAGAATTGTGTAAGCACAGCTTATTACTGTGCAAATGGAAATAACTGAAGGCTAAAACCCAGGGATGCAGGAGGGACTAGTTAGTCACAACTCCACAGGAGCCCACAGAGGGGTTCTAAGACATGAGCTGCCGGCTGAAAGGAAAAGGTCCTCTCATGGAATCCCTGCTGGTGCTCCATTACAGAAGCTGCTTTGCACTGAGGTCAGAGGCAGGATCCTGTGCCCTAGATCTGTTTATTATGCAATTAACTAGAGGTAAGGGATCCTTTCTGAAACTCCTCCTTGTGGGCTTAGCATAAAGATGTCTACTGATGCCTAGGTGATGATGGAGTGTAAGACAATCACAGGTTCCTGATCTAGCAGATCTGCATCAAAAAGAAAACGTGTATGTTAAATTGCCGAACAACACTGAATCACCCACCTAAACCATGTTTAACAATATTTTTTTTAAATATAACTTAAAAGAATGCTACAGCTCTCAGACAAGCTACAGTCTGTTCTAAATCAAAGCTTAATTTTCCAGCATAGACCTAGACCAAGAGTTGCTCACTGAGACTGGATGCAGATCTTTAGAGGATGATACGATGATCTGAATGATGGATGATGGAACCATCCTCAGGGAATATTTCTCTCTTGGCCAACATCTATTCACTTTCTTCAGTCTGAGATTCTCAGAATGAGAAGATGGCAGGCAGGTTGTGGAACTGTAGGGAAGAGCCAGGGGACTTCCCAGGTTTTTTACACTCCCCACCACTCTAACACCAGTTCAGAACCACCTAGGAAGCCACTTCGCATTCCCCAATCCATTCAGTCAGGTCTCCGTGGGGTGGGGGTGGGGGTACGGGACCAGGCAGCTGCAGGAATCCCAGTGCACAACTGGGTGGAGGCAGAAAGCCAAGCCACAGGATTGACTCTTATGATTATTTTCCTTCAAATGCGTTTATTTTTTGGGCTTTGTAGTGTCCTTAATACACACACAAGAAAACATTAAGTGCATAAAATTTTATGTAAATAAGTATGGATGCACAGAGCAGAGAATTGAAAGTATAAGGCTCCCAAATGTTAACGTTGCAATAAAGGCTAATTAAGGAAAAGTCCTTCTGGTCAGGAATGTCTGTCCTCTGAGAAGAGATAGCATGACTGTTGGGATGGTCAATCACCTAGCCAAGGGAACATTCTTAGGAAGCCAGGCTCACCTTAAGCCACGTTGAAGGGATTGGCAGAATTTTTTTTCTTCAGTGAAAAACAGTACTTTTCCGTCCCAGGAGGCTTGGTGGGGGTCTGGACTGAAAGCCTTCCTTTCTCTTTTTCTGTACCTTTGTTTCAGAACCTGAGCATGCCTTTTGGGTACTTGGAGTTCCCTGATCTCTCCCTGAGGCTCCCTCCCTACCTCCCTCCCTCCCTGCCATGCCTCCAAGCTGGTAACTCAAACAGCCTCACTTTCTTTCCCATGTCTCCTCCATCCCCCTCTCTGCAGCCGCGGAGACTACAGCCCACCTGCTCTGAGGGTTTTCTTTAAAATTAATGAAATTGTCCTTTAGCTTCTGTTTGAATCCATTCTTAGATTCTCTTATTAATAGACTAAAAACTTCAAGAGGGAGATGAACTTCCACAGCATCCCTACACAAAGTGGCCTAGTGGTCTGGAAGGCCAGGGCTTCAGTGGGCTCCTTGTTAATGGTGAAGTATCTCAATATACCCAAGTCCTCAGTCACTAAAGAGAGAAAAGAGTGGAATTCCACAGCTAGCTGTACATCGGAGTTCCAGATATTTGTGAATAGAATCATCTCCCAAAGAGTGGTTTGAAATTGGTTTAAATCTGTGAATATCCCATGAAGTAAATGTGTACCTCTGAGCACCATAGTGGAGTGGTGCTGCTCAGCTGGGGAGGAGAAATATTTGTCTTCAACAGGCAGATGCCATCAGGATATTAAATCCAATGACAAGAATATTAAAGACTTTCCTGGGTGCTTCCTGATAAAGAACTCCCCTTTAACTCTGTGGAACCTATGTTTTTCTTAAACTGATTAACTTGCAATGTCTGACCCCATTCCCACTTCTGCTTCTGGATCACTTACATTCCACAAAATTAGTCTCCTTGAATCTTCAAAAGCTCCTGACTTAAGCTTGTGGACTCACATTTTCTCGAGGCCACAGCATCACCACCATTCATCATGGTCTCTACTGATAGCTGTTTACTGAATGGATTCTGGCCATTGCTCATCTATTCTGTCCCAAATGCCAGCTTTGGTGGGACATCCGCAAACTGCACAAGTATGAAAACCTCTAGAACTACAACAAACTTGTTCCTAAACAGAACCACTGTCCTTCAACTCTCAGGGTGCCCCCACATAGGAAACTGACCCAAGAGCTACAATGTGCCACTTCTGTTTCTGGCAATTCAATAAGGTGGCCTCCAGGTACAAAGTCCTAGTTGCCAAGTCTACAGGAGCAGCTCCCTCTTAGCCAGAGAGAGTCCATCTGTTACCTATACGCTCTTAGAATGGAGTCTCAAGATTCCATTTCAGTGTAAAAGAGGGAGAGTAATTCTTACCAGGCTAACTGGGGAACATGAAGTACCGGGGAAGGTGTGGGATGATGCTCTTCAACACTGTAAAGATTTGTTATTTGTATTGGTTTAATAAAAATATGATTAGCCAGGAGGCAGGCAGGAAGTATAGGTGGGGCAACCAGACTAAGAATTCTGGGAAGAGGAAAGGCAGAGCCACAGATGTCAGCCAGACACAGAGGAAAACAAGATGAGAAAGCTGCACTGAAGCAAAGGTACCAAGTCATGTGGCTAAACATAGATAAGAATTATGGGTTAATTTAAGTATAAGAGCTAGTCACTAATATGCTTGAACAACTTGCTAGCAGTTACTATACTATTAAACCATGAGTCAATATTTTATAAGTGGCTGCAGGACCTCAGGTGGGAAAGATTTGTCCGGACCTTAGGCCCAGGCTGGACAGAGAAATATATGACTACAAATGGGGCTCCAACATGTGGCATATACATCCACATAGTGCCTTAAAAAGGGATCTAGAATACAGAAATGGAGCCAAAAACAGTTGTCTCTCAAGTGGATGATGGTACAGAGTGGCATCCTGGTTTGAGCTGCAACATGGTGGGTTCCTGCAGTCTCACAGGAGCCTCGGAACAATCACAAGTTGCATATATGACAGATTTAAGGTTTCTGTTCATACATACAAAGGGAACAGAGGCAAGTAGGGTTTCTTGGTAGCAACCTTTTCTTGGATTGATTGTTTGCTGGTAGCAAGCAGAGGCATGGATTCTTTAAGAAAGGCTTCTTGACCTGGTGTTAGGGGCAAAAACTATGTGACTCCTTTAAGAGGCACTGCTTCCAAACACTTACTGAGGCTCATGAGCAGTGAGCTGCAGTGCTCTGCTTAGCGGCAAATGTGGCTCCTGCTAGTACCTCTGCCATGACCAAGGACCTGGGTGGAGCCAGCTGCCATAGCTGTGGCTTTAATCTTAGTCTCGACTTTTAGTAGATTAATGGCTCCTGGGGTGAGGGAGATATACACTCAACAGTTTACAGTGTGTTTAAAAATATGCATAGGCTTGGGAGAGAAAAGAGAAAGAATAAAGAAAGTCCTTTAAAAAGAAATAGAGTAAAAAAAAATAATAAGCCATGTAAAGATAAAAATTACCCGGAGTCTGGATACTTTATGTTATTGTTTTGTCTTTGAAATTTTGACTGCAGGAAAGAACAAGAGCTGATAAGAGGTATTAGATTATAAACACTGCTGGATTAACCCAACCTATATATTTTGTAAATGACTTAACTTCAAAATTGAAATCAACATGTTACTTTGGAGAAGAGGTTATGCTTTTGTTTCCACAGGAAATAAGAGGCTGTGGATTCATTCCGTGTTAAAGAAAATAAGGTTTGATTGAAGAAGACCCCTCCCCCTGAAAAATCTTGATGGGAATGGATGGCCCACATGATCCAATGTTTCAGGGTACTTCTGTTGCAGTTTCCTTTAAGATCTACATCCAGAAGAGTTTCAAGGCTGCAAACTGAGATAATCCACCCTCACAGAATATTCCACTCAGGATCTGTTTGTAATCCTAAATTTTCTTTGAGTCCCCATAAGATTACCAGCACTCCCAATCATAGAAAACTATGCCCACATTTCCAAAAAAAAAAAAAAAAAAGATTGATTATGGATGTTTATCTTTGTTTACTGTGTTGGTTACAAGTTGTTATGAATAATGGTCAGGAAAAAAGCTAAACAAAGGAGATTAGATTTGGGGTTCTTGTTTTAAAAAGACAAAAAGGGGAAATGTAGGATAATGCTTTTGTACACTGTAAAGATTATTCCTATTGGTTTAATAAATCACTGATCAGTTAATAGGTAAGCAGGAAGTATAGGTGGGGAGACCAGACTAAGAAAATTCTGGGAAGAGGAAAGACAGAGTTGCAGATGCCAGCCAGATGTACTGAAGCAAAGGTACCAAGCCACATGGCTAAACATAGCTACAAATTGTGGGTTAATTTAAGTATAAGAGCTAGATGGTAATAGGATTAAATTACTGGCCCAGCCACTAACATAATATTACACCTCTGGTTAATTATTTCATAAGTCAGTTGGGGAGCTGGCCAGGTAAGACAGAGAACCATCCAACTACAAAGTACAGAGCTGGTCTTATCAATGGAGTCACCTCTATAATAAGTACAGGTAGGGGCCACATGTGGGGCACATGTCTGTCATCCCAGCATAGAGGCAGAGGTAGATGTGAGTTTGTGAGTTTGACACCAGCCTGGTCTATATAAAGAGTTCCACTCCAGTCAGACACATGGAGAGGAAGGGAGAGGAGGAGGGAGGAAAGAAGGGGTGTGGGGGAGAGAGCACACCAAGACTGAGTCATCTCTTCAGCCCCCTAACATTCATGTTTTTATAAAACTAATTTCTTTATTTCAAGACAAGGCAAATAAAACAGTGGAGCCTAGGCAAGCCTGTCATTACATGACCACAGATGGCCCCTTGAACTTATGATCTTCATGCCTCCAAAAACTGAGATTATGAGTGTGTGCCCCCACAACTCAGTTTATGCAGTGTTGGAGGCTGAACCTTCAGGCATGCTTGAGAAGCACTCTACAAACGGCTACATCTTCAGCCCCCAAAGTAATATATTTTTGAAAGGAGTCTTTCCTTGCATGTGGCCATTTAGTAAGTGTGTTTGAGTTCATTTTAGGATGAGTTAAGGTGACAAGGCTGTAAGAGAGCCATTCATGCATTGTGTTCTCTCCCAGTGAGGAAATGCATAGCCCTCCCTTCGTATATTTATAATATGTTTCAGAACCCAGCAGTTTCCTCTGTAATGGTTTGATGAATAAGATCCTGAAAGAGTCAATAATGAAATGTAAGCTCTTACGCATTACCGTCCATGGCGCGCTCTCTCTCTCTCTCTCCTCTCTTCTTCTCTCCTCTCTCTCTCTCTTCTCTCTCTCTCCTTTCTTCTTCTTCTCTCTCTCCTCTCTCTCTCCTCTCTCTCTCTTCTCTCTCTCTCCTCTCTCTCTCTTCTCTCTCTCTTCTCTCTCTCTCCTCTCTCTCTCTCTTCTCTCTCTCCTCTCTCTCTCTCTTCTCTCTCTCCTCTCTTCTCTTCTCTCTCTCTCTCTCTTCTTCTCTCTCTCTCCTCTCTTTCTCTCTTCTCTCTCCTCTCTCTCTCCTCTCTTCTCTCTCTCCTCTCCTCTCCTCTCTTCTTCTCTCTCTCTCCTCTCTCTCTCTTCTCTCTCTCTCCTCTCTCTCTCTTCTCTCTCTCTCCTCTCTCTCTCTTCTCTCTCTCCTCTCTTCTTCTCTCCTCTCTCTCTCTCTTCTCTCTCTCTCCTTTCTTCTTCTTCTCTCTCTCCTCTCTCTCTCTTCTCTCTCTCTCCTCTCTCTCTCTTCTCTCTCTCTCCTCTCTCTCTCTTCTCTCTCTCTTCTCTCTCTCTCCTCTCTCTC
>PVIH01030077.1:0-12663 GCA_004025045.1 Sigmodon hispidus
CTGAGGCCTCTTGCCCCCTCCTGACCTCTGGGCAGGGTCTGAATCTGCCCTTCAGAGACCCCTGCAGTTGGTTCGCTCAGTTCGAGGTTGTGGCGTGGCGGGGTTTCCCTCAGCAGGAGCTGTGGATGTGGTCAGGGACAGAGTTTACCTGTCCCTGCTCCAGAGAGCGCTGGGATTCTGCAGCCAGCACTGGGTCCCGGACTGATCCTGTCTTTTTTGTTTTTTTATTTACTATTTGGTGATTTTACATTATGCACCCCATCAAACTTAGTTATCAGTACTCTCAGTTTCACACCCACTCTTATTATCTCCCCATTTACAAAAACGTCCATTCATGCTGCTCATTTACTTACTGGAGCATAATTAAACTCCCTGTGGCCAGACTCTTAAAGAAAATGAGACCTTTCTCACTCACACCTCTGCCAGAGGCCATCAATGCAGAAATGAGGCACTGTGTCATTTAGCTATGTTCTAGCCTTGAGCTCTTATATACAATGACCTTTTTTTAAGATCACTAATAAATACCCTGCTTCTCTTTCTGAGTTTGAGATATCAAGCTCAGGAGGATATTCTCCAAATCCATCATTTGCCTGCAAATTTTAGGATATCATTTCATTGGAAAATCCAGTGTTTACATAAGAAAAGGAAGATTCTCTTTGCAGCTATCTTAAAAATAATATGAGCTAAAAGTAGTATTCAGAAAACCTATCATAGAATGTGAATCTATTATCACATATAAATCTACCATCATGCTCCAGATTGGAACATGATACAAATTGATTTGCAATGTGTATAGGAAAACTAATGTAATAAGATCTATCTTCTCAGAACAAAGGAGCTTAGGGGAAGAAACTGAAGTTAATCATGTTATCAAATGTTCTTTGGAAATCTGGAAGCACAGAGATACAGTTCTGATTATTTTCTTTCCACACAGTGACTAAGAAAAGTAAAAGTGTCTATAAACTATTCCAGTGAACATTTTTACATGTAATTTAAAAAAAATAAGCCAATTGGCTGTGAGATACACAGAATTCCTTGAATGATGTCTGTAACCCAAGGAGGCCTTAAATTTGTTGCTTTCCTTTCTCAGCCCATCATAACTGGATTATAGGCCTGTACCATCAGGCCTGCCAGGTACTTTTCTTCCCTTACACAATTTTAATATGGGTATGCTCCTGAACCCCTTTACTTGATAAATGGCATTACCTAATTTATTTGGAAGGCTATATCAAGAAAGTACCCAATAAGAATCTTTACCTTACCAATTACAGCCTCTATGTAGTGGCATTCATGAACTTAATTCGATCATCATTCCTGTTAGGACAATCCCGTAAAAGTTTGAGTTAACAGCAATTAGAAATGCTTTATAGCAGGCATTTGATTTTTAGTCCATTTTAGCAAAAATGAAGAGTCAATTTGTGATATTTGCAGTTTGATTTCATAAGAAAGTCCTCCTAATAAATCGCAGCAATACCAAAGTCTCCACCTTGAATAGTGTGCTATCTAGAATATAGAAGCAAGACCTTCTAGGATCAGACCATATTTTTATCATCATAGTTTCACTCACATCTCTGTTAGCTCATGTATTTGTAACTTTACCATGATTTTCACCATTCTATAAATTTACATAGCATATGTCTGTAATATAAATTATACCTATCTTACTTAGGCTTTTATTGTTGTGAAGAGATATAAAGACCATGGAAACTCTTTTAAAGGAAAACATTTAATTGGGGCTCTTTTATAGTTCAGAGGTTTAGTCCACACATATCATGGTGGTAAACAGGCAGACATAGTACTGGAGAAGGAGCTTAGAGTTCTACATCTGAATCTGCAAGCATCAGAGAGAAGAATTGTGAATGACTGAGCCTGCACTTGAGCATATGAGCCCTCAAAGCCTGCCCCCATAGTGATACACTTCCTCCAAAAATACCATACCTCCTAATATCACTACTCCTATAAACTAATCATTCAAACACATCAGTGTGTGGGAGCCATTTTTATTCAAACCACGACGATACCTCTAATAGCTCTATGCCTTCCTTATTCTTGTGTACACACATTTTAACACACACACCTCAGTATCATCTCTGTGATATCTTCCCTCCTGGTTCTATTTCTACTGGGCACGCTAGACACTAGGCAAACTTAAACACTGTCAAGCCCTAGTAAACAACTTCCCCTCTTTCATGCTCTCTCTCTCTCTCTCTCTCTCTCTCTCTCTCTCTCTCCATATATATATTCTCTTTCCTCATATACATATTCTCTCTTCATATATATATATATATGGTATTATATATATATATATGGAAAGAGAGAAGTATAGATAGGTAGACAATAGATATAGATATATCTGTTTCTGTCTCTCCTCCCCTCCCCCCTCTCAAGTTTGCATGGGTGCATGTCCATTATAACATTTCTCTCATTGTATGTCATTTTCCCTTATTGTGCTTAGAACCTCTATTGAACAAACTAGAATATTTTTATATTCACTGCAGTAATACCCAAGTCAGTATGTGATTCAGAGAAACATGAATGACTAGTTCATGTATCATTCACTGAGCTTTAATATTTATAAATAAAAAATAGCTCTTACAACTTACTATTTTCAGTAGCTGTGTACTGTTAATGTATAATAGTATATTCTAGAGAATAATGAGTAAAGCACAATAAAACATCTAGGTTTATTTTATTGCAAGAAATGATTGAAGATTCTCCTTCATGGATGAGGAAGACAGAGAAAAGCTCAGGAGTCTAGCTAGGGAAGCATAGCAATAAATCAAGTCCAGATTGGACAGAGGAGGAAAGATCAGCTGGATATTGAAGGTCACAATAGAGCAGTAGGTTGATGTTGGAAAAATAAATAGAGGTTAAAAGAACAGTTACATTTCACAGTTCAGCTAGGAAACTGGTCAAGGGTAGAGAGTTAACTGGAACCTTGAGTTTGAGGGCAAAGCTCTAAAGTTTAGCCTAGTAGACACCAAAATCTCAGTGCTCTGAATGATAAATTGTTGTGCTAGTCCCATTTGCTACTTTGTTATTAATTATCTACCTAACACAAGATCTGGTTTTAACTGGATAGATAAGAAATAAGTAAACATCAAACCAACAGACAGACAGACAAGCAAATCCCTTTGTATAAAACTGTAATCTCTGCTACCTTTAGAATATGTGGCAGGAGAATCACAGGATTAAGAGTAATCTAAATTATAGGGTGAATTCCAAACTAGCCTGAGTAGTTTCGTAAAACTCTCTCTCTAACTGAAAAGAAGTCTAAGTTTGTGGTTTAGCATGAGCAAGGCTAGATTCAATTCCTAGGACTGTATAAAGTAAATACATTAAGGTATAAATGGGCAAATTCCTTCTCACAAGGAATTTATATTATCTCAGTTGACCTCTGTTATCTGTACTCCCTATTCCTCAAGAAGAAACCATGACTTTTTGTCCTCTACACCTTCAGCCCTGATTAAATGTTAACTATCATTTAAATGAGCTTTTTAATCAGGATCTGTGGGTGCAGATTTTCATGATTAGTGACCCTGATTTCACATTGATCCTGAAGAAACTTACATTTGCAAGGCATTTTTATGTATTATGTTATTTTTGTCTTTCCAACAACCCACAGTGTCTGTAATGCTTGCATCTTACAGATTCTATCCAAAGTTTGTGTGCTTCAATTCTTGGGACATTTCTAGAGAATAGAATATTCATTGTTGTTTCCTTCTTACTTGTGTATTGAGTGCCGATTTTAAGCTATCCTCTAATTTTTTTTTATTTAAAAAAAATCTCCCTTTACAAAAAAAAACCCCTTTTTTCCATGTATTCCCCTGCTCACCCATCCTTCCCTCTTTCCAATCCCTCCCAGTCTGCCTTCATCCACCCCCACCCTATCTTACAATCCCCTCCCCAAAAAGGGCAGGAAATCTAAGATGGAACATTAACAATAAGATTTTTTCAATCTTTTTGATTTTTTTTTTATTTCTTTGTTAACATTTTCTGTTGCTCATCAAATAAAACATCTAGAAATCGCTAAGTTGGACATCAACATGGTCTTGAAACATTTCTGTCTTAAGCAGTTTGAGCTGCTAAAGCAAAGTACCTTATACAGGGAATTCATAAACAACTGAAATTTATTTTTCACCATTCTGGATATTAGAAAGTCTAAGATCTAGACACCATCAGATTTTAAGCATGGTGAGAGCAGCCTGCTTCATTAAGTGATATTGCCTTCTGCCTTTGTTCTTAGGAATTCACAGACTCACTGCAGCACTCTGAGACATGATTATAAAGGAATTAATCCTATTTACAAAGGTAGGGCCCTTGAGACTCTCACTTTTCAATGGCTCCACCTCATAATAGTTTGGTGACTAGGTATTGAAGTGAAGGCTATACAGGGACACAAGCATTTAGATCAACAATATGTCAGATTTTTGCACACTCTCACCCCTTCTATTCATTACATGCCTCTTGGATATACTTCTGTTCATCTTTGCCTCCTATTTTCTAACTCCAATTTTTTGTACTTCTGATCTCTCAAGTACATTTTAACAGACACTTTTCTACTTACACTGATCTTGAAGCATGAAATTTCTTTTCAAAGCACTTAGGAAAATGGAAGTACTTAGAATGTTCATGAACAGAATGTCTTGTGAGCTGCAAAAGTTAATGTGAGAAAAGCTGATAGAAGAGTCAGTTAGCTCATCAGAGTTTTTACTCCGTAAAAAGCAGCTAGTTATAATCCCTTCTTAAGCAGCAAGCACAAAGCAAGTACCCCTATTTCTCTGCTTAAAATAGACAAAATAAAACTAATAATTGACTTGTCAATTTACTGTGACTATTAATTCCCTACATACAAAGATGGCCTTTGTTAATTTAAGACGCACATTTTCTTTCCAAATATAATTATCAGACTATATATAGAGAAGTAATTTAAAGCAAGCTAATGATTGTTTGAGCATCTAAACTTAAAAGCTGTGTAGCCATTAGTAAGCTACCTATTTAGAAAACCTGTAAAAATTGCATCAAAATAAATCTTTCCTGAGAAATTAAATTAAACTTATATTTTATGACATTTAGAGTATGACTTATCCATGGCTTGTAAATATATTTTCATGGTAGAGAACTTGAAAAGCTTTACATTAAAAGAGAAGTGCTTTGTTATATAAATGTATACTGCATTAACCTAAGAAAGAAATTTTCAATTTTTCTTATGCCATGACATTTACTAGGTAGAAGGCTCCAATTGTATCTACCAATTGTGAAAATGAAGATGGAAGTATAACCAGAGGATGTAGCTCAATTAGGGGAGTGCTTTCTTGACGTGTGGGGTCTTCGGTTCTATTGCCGGAACTGCAAAAAGTAAAAATAATTGCTAAGATTCGTGAATTAAATGTCAATGACAAATAGACTCAAAATATTTGTATTCATAACATAACAATATAGTGTTTAAATCAAAATGGAAACTTATTTTATTATGCTCTTTTCTGTAACAATAATATTCTAGGTATGAGATCAGACTATAATTCTCCAAGATCATTAGAATAATAATCAATTCAGTCCTTGAATGCAGAACACAATTTGTATTCAGTTTACTAATCAGGCAGCTTTTGAAATATTACATGTATTTGTTTTAATTATTGTTCTGTGGTTTTATTATTCTTTTCTCCAAATGAAGGGGTCCTTGGTATGGTGATATGCAAACACAAGCCATTGGCAGTGGTAATACCACTAACTGATTTTGTTAGTGGCATGATCACTAGTGTCATGAAGACATTTACCTGTACAAACTAGGACTTATCATAATAAATTACTAGAGAGTTTTGACAAAATATATGCACCCAGTTCCTTTCCATCTCTTTCTTTATTTTACATTTGGGGACATGTCCTAACTTTCTCCCAATCCTCTTACTAATTTTTTTTTCTGTTTTGCTTTGTTTGAGAAAGTGTTTTTTCTTATTATAACAACTGTTTTCTTCATGTTCCATTATTGTTTGGATGTATATTTAAGTCTGTCTCTTATTCAAGGCTCTTCTGAGTTTTTGGTTGCCCTTCATTGCTCAACATTAAGTGTAAAATATTTTTAAAAGGTTCTTGGCAGCTTTTCATAGTCTACTTGTTATAAGCTTCAGCATTTGTCTTTCTGGTTAGTTTGGTAAAACCTTTGCTATAACGATCATTGCTTCCTTTGGTCTTGTATAGATCAAATTCACACAGAAGTGTCCTCTAGTATGCTTCCAGATTGCATCTGAGCAATGTGAAGAATTCCACATGTAGCATAAAATGTGTCCTCAGCTTTACCATGTGTCTTGTACTGCAGAAGCTCATCCAGGCTATACAGAAAATAAATGAATATCCTCAACCAAAATCAAAACGGGAACTAATATCCAATTGATTTTGAAGTGTTTGATTTTTCTTGCTTCCACTCTACTTCCATTCTGTCCTCCACAGACATCTAGTATCATCAATTCCTAAGTGCTCAGTTGCTTCAGTCTTTGAAGGATCAAGGGTCAGGTAATTTTTGGATCTGTTTGTTTTGTCACAATTGTTAATTAGCATACAAAGCATTAGGTTTCATTATGGTGTTTCAAACAAACTTTATTCTTGTTGATTCTCCTTCTCACCTTATCCTTTTTCTGTGTTGTACCCTTCCATCCTCTCTTTCACATGGGACCAATTATAGTCTCCCTCCCTTTTGTGGTCCTTTTTCTAATTTCATATACTGTACATACATATAAGCATTAAAAGCTAGAATTCCCATTAAAAATTTTAAGTCAGTTACTATATAACAGTTTCCTGTTTATAAAATTCTATTTTTGTTTTGCTGCTTTGTTTTCCTTTTTGTTATGGGCTTATACCTAGTGAAGCACGTTTGCCTGGTGCAATGCTTTCCCTTCCACTACTTCTGGAACCATAGGTTAAAATAAATTATTGTTTAAGTTGCTTTTTGTCAAAGTATTTTATGATACCTAGAGAAAAATAACTAATACAGTAAGCAATAGTCTTTTTTAACTACCCCAAAAATAATTACAGTCTTGTTTATAAATTTTCTTGATGATCACTTTTTAAAATACTCATAAGATAGAAGCATAAAAATTACTTATTTTCTTTTATTTTTTCTGTGATAGATGAAGTCAACCATGCTTGTTAGACAGAAATTATTGTTGAGTACTCTTATTTAGCTAACAATTTTCTTAATATTTTTGCTTACCTCTCTAGTATGAGACTAAGCTTATTAATGTAATGTAAAAATTTGGCAAGCAGTAAATTCACGTGCAAACTCACAATCTAGAATGTTTTGTCATTATTGCAAAAAAAAACCTATACACCATATTATAAACAGATGTTATTTTTTTAAATTTTAATATATTTAAGTTTTAGTATATTCTGAATATCAGAATGAAAAAAGAATCTATTGTGTTAATTCTTTGGAACCTAGGTATTTTCTATACACTTGAAACAAGAATATCCTGAACTGGTTATAAATAGATCTTGCTGAGATCTGCTTTTCATCAATCATTTTATTCTGTCAAACAAGGGACTTCTCTTCAGGTTCTCATCCATTTATAAAGATTTAATTTCAGCTTGCAAATTCAATTTTACTCTTTATTGCTGGAGTAAGAGATTTCCTAGTTTTGATCTAGTTTACAGATTTAGGGCAATGTGCATGTGAGATACATACAGATAGCATTCAGGACAGCATGTCATTTCAGATGCAAAGGCTAATGTGTGTGCCCACTAGTGCATATGTGTGGACATATAAGTGATAATATAGTATGATGGTATCCTAGTCCATTCCAAACTCTATAATTAATTGTAATAAACAGAATGACTCATCTACAGCCATACTACCCTGAATGCACCTGATCTTGTCTGATCTTGGTAAATAGCAATGGTTTATTTCTTATCATTCTAAAGGCTGATAAATTTTAGATTAAGGCATTGGTTAGTCTAGCAACAGTACAGTTTTTGTTGCATATACTGCCCATTCTTAATATAACCTCACAAAGTAAAGGTGGCTTTCTTCTGGGATT
The DNA here is from genome assembly GCA_004025045.1 of Sigmodon hispidus. NCBI lineage: Eukaryota > Metazoa > Chordata > Mammalia > Rodentia > Cricetidae > Sigmodon > Sigmodon hispidus. The sequence continues at coordinate 8,031 of PVIH01030077.1, forward strand.
TTTGTCATCAAGATTTCTGGACAGGAATTTTGATAGGACCAACTTTCAGGTCATAACTGGTGGGTATGGATAGAGACATTTTAAGGTATGTTACAAATAGATGTCTTTAGTAATACAGCATATGGAATGGCTTTACTTGTGTTTTAGAAATAGTCAGGGCTCCTTCAGGGACCATTGACTTTGAGACTCTAAGGTGAGGATAATTTATCTAGGTGGAAGATTATACACCAAAACAAAAAGTGGTATCAGCAAACACCTATAAGCAGTAATAAATCTGAGTGGCTTGAGTACATAAATCCTCTGGAATAAAATTAATGAAAATTCATCCCCAGGTGTATCTATGGCAATAACTAATATTGACTTAGTGCTGCTTATATGCCAGACACTATACTAACAGCTTTTTTAATGATTCATTTAAAACACAAAATTGATTATAATTATAATTTACATAAGAGAATCTTGAGTCATAGAGACATTTACCAATGTTACACTGTTATTTGTGCCTATGAGACAAACCCAAGAAGTTTGACTTACAGCTGAGTTAAACCATTGCTTACATTGTTACTAAAAGCAACCTGATATCAAAGGGTTTATTTCACATTTAGGTTACAGTTCATCATCAAGGGAAGTCAGGGTAGGAATTCAAGGTCATGATCAGGATACATGATCGTATGCTTACTGACTTACCTCCAGGCTAGCATTCTGTTACTTTTTGTTATGCAAACCAGTACTACCTGTGTAGAAGTGACCCTGTCCATAGTGACCTAAGGTAACCTTTCTCAGCTAGCAATTAAATAATGCCCCACAGACATGCTCACAGAACAATGTGATGGAGGTTTTTTCTTACTGCTAAATCATAATCACTGCATTCAAAGAAAAAATAATAAGAGCAAAATTTATTTTAGCAAATTCAAGAATAGCTTGTATTACCTTTAATAATTTATTTGATATGTTCTTCTAAGGGTTATAGAATTTTTAAAGGCAAAAGACATCTTAGATGAAAATTTCTTAAATATTGACATTTTAGCCTAAATAATTCTTTGTTGTAAGAGGTTGTATCATACAGTAGAATACTTAACATCTCTGTCTCTGCCTGCTGAATGCCTGTATTTCCCCTCTAGTTGTGCCAATCAAAGGGCATCCTCTGCATTTTCCAATGTCTACTACAAGGCAAAAATTATCTCACCACAGAGACTGTCAAACCTTTGCCTCTAAAAATCTATTAAAATCTCAAGAAGAGAACTGAAGTATGGATATAGAGCTAAATAGCACAATTTTAGGACAATATCAGAACTTTTTATCCCAAATCCAATATTTTAAAGTCAATAAATTGATAACTCAGTGTCTTCTGTCTAAAACCATGCTCCAGAACTATGGTTTTGAAACTGTTCATCTCTCATACCTAATAGCACAGTAAGATTGTTCTGACAAGAAATAAAGCCCAATTTCATCAGCAAGTGTACATAATAAGAAAGGTGATAGCATGTCCAAGTTGGCATACCGAAAAGGAAAGTGAGCCTTCACACATGAACTCTGGTGTTCTTTCCAAAACTGGTGGCACCCAAATTAGTTCATCAGCATAAATTTCTTTGAAGAAGAAGCAACAGAGTATCTCTTTGGTAACTTTCTATATCAAGGTTTTCACTTCCTGCACCTTGTCCTTCAATATTTTGGAGATAAAAATAGTACCAATGATTTTTTTATATTCAACATGGATAAGGGAGCAATAATACTTACCTGAATACTTGCAGTTCACTAACTTGTATACAGAACCAGAATAATCAAAGAATTCTTTAGATTAAAACAAAACAAAAATTAAATTATTTTATGTTATCAATGCCTCAAATGTAGATTCTTCTTGATTTCTAAATACTTAAGAGAGCTGTAAATGTAACTATGTTCCAAATCTTCCTATCTTGGGTTTTGCTGTAGGTCTTTGTCATTAGCAACATAAAATCAAAATATTTAACTACCTTCTTCTGTGTATCATTGTGCAGAAAAAAAACAAAGGCCAATAGTGAATAAAGAAAAAGCATCTATCAAGTCACAATGGTAAAGTGTTAGCCTTGTCTGGTAGTCACAAGGAAAACAGTTCCATTCAGACCCCAAACCATAATATAGCATGATGGTTTTTTAAAAAAAATTCAGTGTCAAAAGTTTAATTACCTGTAGTTTATATCCTGATGTACGTTAAACTATACAAATAATTAAAGGTAAAAGAAGGCATTCATATTTATTACTACTTTAATTTTTAATTTTCTCTTAAATGGTATTCCTCAGATAAGACTTTGTCATTATGCTTCCTTTGGGCAAATGTGTGTGTGTGTGTGTGTGTGTGTGTGTGTGTGTGTGTGTGTGTGTGTGTGTGTGTGTGGTGTAAATTGAAACTGGTTTCATGTTCCGTTATATATTCTAGATTGTTAAATAAATTTTAAAGTGCTCCTAATAATTACCAATTCTGAAACCAATAGACCAAAATGCATATTTAACCCATTACATCTAATGAATTGCTGAGTTCTATTGGCAGTACTTCTTCAATATATTCCATACTTGCTCACTGATCTTCACAGCTATAATGAATACATCAGCTATTGTCAGCATCTCATTAGGAATGTTGAGGTTGTTTTTTAATTGTTCTTACACATCCACACTTACCCTCTCTAATAAATTTGTCTGTGAACAGCCACAATGACCTTTATAGACTTTAATATGGCATATGGCATCATCCTTTTAAAAACCTTTTCTATGGCTTTCCATTGCAGTTGGAATAATTCTCTAAAAACTTATTTTGAGACAGGGACTCTATGTAGATCTGGCTGGCTTAAAACTTTCTATGTATCATGTTGGCCTCACCTCAACCTCATAAAAATCCTTTTGTTTCTGCTTCCCAAGTATTGGGATTAAAGGCATACACCACAATACCTGGCTAAAAGTTCAAGTTCTTGATACTGCAAATAAAGTCTCCTGTAATCTGTCTACTTTCCTCTATTTTTACTAAGCTCCATGCATGGTTAACCACAAGTCCAATTTCCCAAGGTAAATTGTTCAAGCATGCTGGTTTCCTGGTTTTAGAACATTCTATGGAGTTATTCCTATTCCTCTGAATTATAATTGCAAGCTCTAGATGAGAATTACGGACTTGATATCTGTCTTCTTTACTTGACTTGAAACTTGCAAAGATGTAGGTTTGTATCACCCACTGTACTTCTCTAGTGCTTAGCAAAGAGCCACAGTAAATAGGGAGGAGGAAAAAAAGATAACATTATGACTTGAAAACTCTTACCATTGTGCTTCTAATTGTAAAACTATTTAATTTTTGTAATATCTCCATACAGACTGTAGCATCATTTTGGTATTTTCATTAATGCTACAAGAATTTCTGATGGTCAATAAAATGGATTTCAGTCACATTCACTTCCTCTCCTCCCTCTAACTTCTCCTATCCTAAGATCAACTTCAGATCTACCTCCCAGTTTTCTCCAAGTGTGTATGTTCTTTTCCTTTGTTGTTTATGGCTTACTGATTCTGATTTGTGCTGCTCATATATTTCCAGGTTCAGGGCCATCCACTGGGCATAGCTGATTGATCAATGGACATATCCGTTATATATATAAAAAAAATAACTGAGTCTTCCTCACCAAAAAACTACCAACTATAAACAGCTCTTCAGCTAAGGTTGGGGGCTCCTCTACCCTCTAAGCTGAAATGTTGACTGACTTGTATAGGCACCCACAGCTGCTGCAAGTTTTGGACTACAATGTAGTACATGGTTTCTGGCTCCAACCAGTCAGAGGTCCAGAACCATAGACCTGGGGCTCCAGAGTGCCTAGACACCTGCCAGTGCTTAGGCCACCGCAAAATGACTCAGATGCTTATATTAATTCCATCCTGCTTGGCTTATGTCTCAAGCATATTGCTAGTTAGCTCTTTCATCTTAATTGAACCCATTTCCATTAATCTATCCTGCCACATGTCCCGTGGCTTACCTGTGTTCCTTACATACTGATTCTTTGGCAGCTGGATCAATCTCTCTTAACTCTGCCCTCCTGTTACCTATGTTTTGATCCCTCTGCCTTCTTCTATGGCACCGGACATGGGCAAATATAGTTCCTTTAATTAAAGAATGATATTCACAGCACATAGAAAGACATTCTCATCTCAGTACAACAATCTTGCCACGTCAAGAAAATACTCTTCTACCTCAGTTCTCATTTCCATTCCTTCCTCCAAGATGGTCCTTGAGGTTTGAAGAAAGGAGATGTGATGCAGGTCACCCATTACTGGATGAACAGTCCACAGAAATACTCTCTCCATAGTTGACTATTATTATTCTATCTTCATTCAACCTATTGCCGTATATTCTTCTTACCTTGATAAGTAAAGGTGACTGTCATAAAGTAGGTTGTTTTAAGTTTGGGGAGTAAAGGTAAATATTTGTGTATATATTGACTCATAGTATTTATATATTTGTTTATCAGCTTGCCTTCATAAAATACATTTTGTGATATATAAGGATATTTCATAGAACACAATTCAAACCTTATAAAATAATGTACAACCGGGACCTGTGCTCTCTGCGGCGTCCCAGCACACTCTGGAGCAGGGGCAGCTGAACTCTGCACCTGGCCACACC
>PVIH01030078.1:0-12662 GCA_004025045.1 Sigmodon hispidus
TTTTTTTTTTTTTTTTTTTTTTTTTTTTTTTTTTTTTTTTTTTTTTTTTTTTTTTTTTTTTTTTTTTTTTTTTTTTTTTTTTTTTTTTTTTTTTTTTTTTTTTTTTTTTTTTTTTTTTTTTTTTTTGCTCCTTATACTCTTACTTATAGCCTTCCCATGTGAAATATTGGCAAGCAGCTGGTGATACGCTATTTTAAGAAATGTATTCACAATAAAACCCCAAATATTTGACTATAAGTGTTAGCCATAGAAAATCACCTAAAGGTTATTGTTTGAGGCATACATTTTAATAGAAAACAGTAGATTTAAAACCATCAACTTGGCAGAAATTATTCTGGGAAAAATATTGCGTATGTTTTAAAGTATACCATTTTCCATTATATATTATAGAATTGACTTAACTTGTTTTTGTCCATCTGAGCTGCAATAGAAGTGTTCCTGTGATTACTGTGCCTTTTTTCTGTTTACATTTTACTTGTACAGTAAAAATGGCTACAACTATAGGACTGCCTAGTTCAGCGTTCTTCTAAGTGAATTGAGTCCTCTCAGTTGAATAGTCACAAGTAGTTACTACATATAATGGTAAATAATTTAATTTTATAACAAATATCTGTGAAAAATAAAAAACAATGCTTTTGAGGAAATCGTTTTAATGACTGATCTTTAATAAATTTGCCTGCTTGACTGAAGATGTGAATGTAGAAACAAAGGAATCTGAAATTGCCTTAGGGAGTGAGGTCAGGTGAAGGTTAATCAAAGGAAGTGACAGTGAAATGGCATTCATGGCTTTTGGTAAATTTTTAATCATTATATATCCTCACACACAGAGCATTCTGTCAATGAAACCTAGGCTCTGTAAATACAATTTTATAAAATTCAATGACTATCTTCTCTTTTTCTTAAGATAAGATATTCTGTCTGTATTTAGTCCAAATCAGAATTTTTCAATGGAACAAATAAAAATCAAAATAGCTTTCGAATATAAAAATACCAAATCATACCTTTCTTTTGAAATGCAATCCCTTTTAGTAGAATATTGAGGTATCTTATATACCTATAATTTGTAAGGGACAGTAGTGAAGAAAACTACATATTGATGCATAAAATTTTCTGAAAATCGTAGCTGTTTCTGTGAGCAAAAGTCTCCTTCAATGTGAGGTTTAATGTGTAAATAACAATGTTTTATTGCTGACAATGAACAAGATTTCAAAGTGGAATGACTTTAAGCAGATTGTTACTAATGTAGTCAGTTAAGAGATTTACTGTATATAAATTTACCCCAATTTCATGGTCTTTTACCCCCTTTCTGGATGAAAAGAAATATTGTATAAATAAGTATATATAAAATCTATTTTAAAAATTCTATCATTTTATTGAATTTTTTGTTCAAACTTATCTTGAAAGATACTTTTGCTTGATTATTTACTTTGAGAAGATAGGGTCAAGTTTTATTAACTTTATTAATGCTTGATGCTTATGAGTAAGACAGTATTATTATGTTCATTTTCATTTTATATTATAACTAATGTTAGAAATATTTGTGATTGAGAATATAGTTTCCTAAAGAAGAGGAAAACAGATTAAACTTCAACTTTGTTGATAATTGCTAATGCAGGAACTTAGAATAATTAACTACTTTCACATCCTCTCAAAGTATTATATTACTAGCACTAATATTAATTTTGTAATAAAATCATAGCACCGATAACTCAATGCAATTTATCTGAGGACACACTGGCAGACTGATTATACACTTAATCAGAGTGCATTACAGAGAATTTCGATGAAACAGTCTTTACTATGAAACAAAGCATGAACTTTTTACCATGTTGAGGCAATCTGCAAAATTGTGAAAAAAATTATACTTTTTTGGCTACAATCTTGTAGTTTATTTAAAAAAAGTGCAACTTTTTTTTTAAAAAACATGTATTTTCTTTTCAAGTTTTCCTCCTGTGGCACAAAATAAAGGCAGTGAAATATGTCACCTGAAAGATACTGGCAAAAAGTATAGTGTTTTGTAAACAGATATAGACACACAGACACACATACAGCAAAAGAAATGAGCATTTGTTAACCCAGTTATGTAACACCAATTTATTTAAAAATAAAACAAAAAATAGTTGAACATAAACTTTTCCATTTTTCCAAATTGTTCAAAAAATCTTCATACTCTTAAAATCTCTTAGAGTATCTGATCTTAGAACTATAGCTTTTACAGATGAGAATTTTAGCTAAAAAGATTAAGAACAAATCTGAGAGTAGTTTGTGCTTGTTTTATGGTAAGTACTGATAATGTAAGTCAGCTCTAAAGTGCTATTGGTGACTCAAAATGGAATTAAAAACTGGAAAGGCAGGTCTTATCTTATAAGCTTTAATAAGTATTTTCATAATTTATGGATCTTCACTGTTTCATCTCTTTAATGCAAATCTGCCTAAATAAAATCACAAAATCTCTATTTTTGCTCTTTTGCCTACATTAGAGCAAATAACATATGTTCATAGGGTTACTATGAAAGATACATTAAGAAGAAATAATTGTTAAATCTTATTTACTTGGCAAACTTTTACTATGTATAAAGCAGGGTTTCAAATTGAAACAATTATCTGCAAAAGCAGAGAACTTTAATATCAGTTAATTGTTAATTAAAAAATACTTGTTGCTTGTGACAGCTTCATCTTCCTTAAAACAAAGTATTCCATGAACCCAAACTTTTATTTTCATATATATATTACAGACTGTGAAAAGTGTTTATTCCATTTTATAACTGAGAGCTCCCAGTACAAGGAAAACTTCCCTCAGCCTGATAGATTATAGTAAATACTTCTTTCTCTGTTATGCAATATACACTCCTTTCTCATAAAGCTATAGTGAGGAAAACTTAGTACAGTGTTTGTGAGTATTAATCGCAGATGGAAAAGATGTTGAACAAATATTGATTTCCTTCTTCTTTATGATAGATTTTGTATGTGAAGAGACCCTACTGAGAGAGCCTGCCCTCTGTAAGAAGATTTCTGGTAGGGCCTGTTGGTTTTGTACTCCATTGATTGTGCTCATCTGATTTCCCTTGTGGTAAAATTAGGTATTTGCTATTTGGCTGACAAGAAGTCATGGTTGCTATTGTAAAGTTGAACAAAAGTAATGTTGTTAGTTAATTTGTCCATATGGAACAAAAACCCCTTATATTCAATAATGTCTGGATACAGATTAAATGACCATGTCATTATCATCAAATACATGATTTCCCTATACTCTTGTCCTTTTCACAATTACATTTGAATTGCATTAGCAAATAAAAATATAAATATGCATTATATATGATTTAGTTTCTGAGAGGACCGATATGTTATAAAATGACATTTAGAAATCTGCTTAAATTTAATACAATATTTTAGAAAAATTACCTTAGACAATAAAATATGTAATTTGAAAGCTAGGCAGTGTCCTAATGCATTTTGCTGTCCCAAACTTTATACTTTTGAAGGAATTTCGGGCTTTTTGGAGAGCTAATGACAATATTTGCTTGTGCAAGGATCCTATTGGGAATTCTCCTAGAAAATTCTTCTGTTGAACTGTGAAATTTGAACAATAACTTCAAACAGCAACACTGCTGTCAAAAGAAACAGATGGGGCAGTATTTGAGGTCATTTCTTACAGTATCTAAAATTAGTTTACAGTAAAATACCTACCTAACTATGGGCTAATTTCTTTTAAGAATATCTGAACTGGAAAATGAGCTCACCAGCTTCCTGCTTCAAATTTCTCTTTGCAGAACTGATCAAGCAGAAGGATGAGTATTATCTGAAATGTAGATCTGGAAAAAGAACATTAACAATAATGGCATTTCTTCATGGTGCTCAATTAAAAATATGAGTATATCAAGAATGTGTGCCTAGTAGTTGCCTTCACTAACAACAGTGTGTCCTCAATGGGGTCATGAGAAGGTCAGATGTTGTGCCTCCTTGAGACATTTAGCAAATACTAAAACCCTCTCTCTAACTTCTTGTCTTCTTTTGTTTTTTTGAAGATTGGTTTTTCCTTGGGAAAACTCCAAAGTGCTAATTCCATAAGTTGAAGGTCCTTAAAATGGATGATGTAAATATATCTTGACTACCAATGGCTGATTAATTTGCCACTAGGGGTAAGTGAAGGACAAGAAACACTCATATTTTTTTCTCAAATTAAAAAGGAACAATTGAGGCTTCTAAAATATAGAATGATCATAGTTAAATTTATGCTTTAAAAACACCTCGAGAAGAATGTGAGAGAGAGCTACAAAGAAAAATATGTGTAAAATATTCAGTGGTGTGTGTGATGTACTTTAAAATTTATTTTTCAATGTAAAAGAATCAGTTTTATTATGCTTATCATATTATTTTTCAGTAGTATTACAAATGCTGAAAACATTTAGGTTTTTCATATTTTGCTTTCTTAACTACTACAAAGATATTTTACATAAGAAAACATTGTTCCTCATATGCTAATTGTGCATGATGTATCAATAATGTAAATAAAATTTTGGTGAGCATATGTGACTTGAAGTTTTCTGAATTATCTGTTATCATGTCACTAATGAGAAATCATTGAATCCAGTAATAATTAAAGATGCAGTCTACTCAAGGGATTTAATCACCAAGTAATTTCATATAGCTATGGTTCTGTGAAAGGAGTAAGCATTTTTTGAACATCTTTTATCACATAGGTTTGCTATATATACAAATGTAAATGTAATTAATGAAATAGAAGGATGATGTCCAAATAACAATACTTACAGTTGTCCAGGACTATGACTCTGTTCCCTACATTATGAAGAGTTATACATGCTAACTCTTTTTCCTATCTTTACCTACCTGTCATCTTGATGTCTTACTGATCAAATTATTACATGAGCCATTGATAAACAAAATAATCTAAAAATTTGTAAATCAAAATTGTTTTATTTTTTATTATTTATGTATTTATTTGTTTTTTCTTTTTTTATTTTTTATTTATTTTTGAATAAAGTCTCATTTTTTATCCCTATATTCCCTTGTTCAAACTCCCCTCCCCCTCCTGCCCCTCCCAGTCAATCTCTCTTATCTCTAATGACTTCAATCTCTGTTTCATAGAATTGCATAACATTGAGTTAGAAAATACTTCATAATACCACTATAGGAGTCTATTTAGTTTCAGTATACTGACTAAGTAGTTTTGTAGCTTCAGCTTGGACACTGATATGCATGAGCTCATTTGTTTTTAAACAAGAGGGTTTGACTTTGCTTTTTAAACTAGCATTTATTTTATTTATGTATATGTACTTCCATGTATGGGTATATATACATATGTAAGCATGCTTTTATCTGTATTAGGTATGTAGAGGAGAGCCTCAGGTCCCCTAAAACTGGAGTTACAAATATTTGTGAGATTCCTGGCCTGTGATGAGGGTGTTGGGAACCAAACATGAAAGCACAATAAGTGTTCTTTTCTTTGTAAAAAAAAAAATTCTATAAATTTTGATCACTTTTTATAAAAGATTTCCAAAACCTCTCAGATCATCCCAAGTGCTCTCAACTGACAAGAGATCTCTCCAGCTCATACTTGTTTTCTTCATCAGTAACTTTAATAGAAATAGTATTTAAATGTTAAGTTGACATTTTCTACTCTGTACTATAGGCTAATAATTTTGTCTTATACAGGGTTACATAGAACATATTTGTTTCCCAATTCAAATGCCACTATTGTTGGAGTTGACAAAATGTAATCCTTCTCTTTCAGTCTCTCATTCTTTCTTGGTTCCTTATTTGTGATTATTTCAGATATTTATTATTCCATAGGCTACACATTGCCTAATGTGTCAATATTCTCCTAAAAATCAAACACAAATGGTGTCATTACAAGTTTATTCTATGTATTGTAGAATGCAGAGACAAACCTTTTGTACAGGGATATATTTCTTCTTTGTGTTTTTCTTTGTGTCAGGAGCTACTATGTACTTTATATGAATTAGCCAGACCAATTTTGAATGAGACTATCCTTAGTAAGTGTTTATAGTATTCTAAAGTAATAACTTGATATTGAAAAATTCATAAGATAGCAATAAATAGCAAATTTAGACTCATGTTTGCTTAACTACAAAATGGAGTTATAAAGTATTCCAGTATGTCATTCTCCATATTACATGAATAACTTATTTGCCAATTTTTTTTCTGTTTTTTATATTTGCATAAACTTGAAATTTCTCATTTTAAATTAGTTATAATCAAATTTAGTATATAATTTACTTTTCCTTAACTGTTACTAAAGAACTTAGTTTATTGCCACTTGATTTATCTTTATCATTTTGGTATAATCTTCAAAATTTTTTGCTTTTACTTTTTCAAATTTTATTAGCATATATTAATTGTATAATATGGTTGGTTTTCTTATAAGATTTTTATGCATAAATGTAATGTAAGTTTTTTTCCATCCCCACTGCTGCCGATTTTCTTCCTCTTCCTGAATAGTCTCTTTTCTAATTTTAAATTTAATATATTATCCTCTACATGTGAGAAAATATTTGATAACGTCTTTCTGCTTCATATGCACTTTTCTGCAAGATGTTATAACTCTAATATTGTTATTGTTTTAAAAAGTACACAGTTACACACACACACTGGTTATTACTTTAAAAAGCACACACTCACATACATGCACACATGCATGCCCGCACATATGTGTGCGTATACACACACACACACACACACACACACACACACAAAAACATTTTCTTGATCCATTTGTCTGTTGATGGAACATAGGTTGATCCTATAACAGTTATGGTAAATGCTAGTAAATATAGGTGTGCAGATATCTTAATTATATGCTGATTTAGATGCCTTTGGATATATAATCTGTGATTATAGATTTTATTAAATCATTTTAAACTTTATTCCTCAGAAATGTATCATCCATTATATTTATTAATAATCTTCTAGTGTATTTGTCTAAATTATATGCACACGATTTATTCAAAATAGCATTCCTTCCAGGTTAATATGGGTTCATTAACTCTTAGTCTTTACATATAATTATTTAGCAATATGTAAACTCATTTAAATGTATAACTTCTTCCTCTTATTCATAACATAGAAAACTATAAAGTTCTTTACTAAAGTACAGCTGCATTTTGCTTATAGCTCCCATTCATCAATTCACCAACAATATGATGATCATCTCCTAGACAAAATGTTATTATTGCACTTAAAATACTCACAGAGCTATAAAGAAAGAATTATATTTCACTAAATGCACAACCATTTTTAAGAAATGCTATATTTCTGGATCAAGAGAAGATAGAGATATTTCTAATTTTTCAAAAGAAATGGAATGCAGATTAATGTATGGATCCTACATAAAGTAGGTGTGCTTAAGTTTAGAGTTGTTTACTAAAGAACCCATGGTAAATTTTTGTAATTATTTCAACTTGAGTTAGCAGGATAAATAATTAGATGGAGTTCTCTGTCAGAAGAATCACTCGGTTATTTCAAAATTTCAGTTATAGAAAATAAAATTGTCAGGCTTGGTGTCTGGGAATTTAGAAACACAATAATTTTTGTATCCCCATTCAAAAAACATTGCAAGATTTTTCATTAAATTTGGGAGAACTAGCCAGTTTAGGACTTTTCCTTTACATTAACACCAGGGAGCATTTCATTTTCTTCATGGGTCATTAACATCATAAGGGAACACTTTAACAAAAATCTACATTTTTCAATTTGGCTTCCTCTCAGAACTCAACTGCTTCTCACAGGGGCTCTGGCTTTTTGTTGTTCTGAATATTTTAAACACTTTTGAACAGACAGAAGAGAACAATTTAAAAACATAGCTATACTGTGTTTTCCTCAAACATGCATAAAATCTTTACAAATTAAGCATGTGTACGCACAGTGCTATAACATCTGCTCAATTCTGTCTTATTTGTGCTTTTGTTACATAGGTATAGTGTCCATTTGCCCTCAATTTTCCAGGACCATTCTAATGTCAACTATTGAGTTCTATTGTTCCTAAAACTGCAATCACACTCTCGGGAACATTTGTCTTAATTTCAACTAGGGAATTTGTGTATGTTGACTGCTGATAAAACACTTTGATAGTTCAGTGCTTAAGGGCTAGCAGAGCATGTGAGTTCAGTTCCCAGTACTCATTATGTCCAGCACCTCACAACTGCCTGAAATCCCAGTGTCAAACAGTCTGATGCCTACTTCTGGCCTCACCTTCATTTCTGTGCACATACTCGCATGACATACACACAAACACATACACACACACACACAAATGAAAAAATAAATCTTAAAACACTTTAACGCTTTTACTTAAATAAACTATTTTTATTTTATATCTACCATAAATTGTTACTATTTTTCTTATGGATCATCCCTTTAGATAAGCCATGGTGTGAGAACTCATATAAAGATTTTTGAAAAAGTTATCTTGTCAATACTATATGTTTTTGGATTCATTATAAGTAGTAAATTGTAACTAAAGGTTTACATTTAGATAACAAATGAGAATGAAAAAGAGACAACGAAAAATGAACAGTAAATTCTTCAGGCTCCATAAAATTATATTGAGGTGATAAAATTATTATTGGTGATATCTATATGTAAAAATAGAGAACTTGTATAATTTGAGGATATGTCATTAACATATCTGTCCCACAAGTTCTTATCAAAATAAGATAATTTGCTTAGCCATTAACTACAAGAGTGTTGTTCTATAAATGTTAGCTACTAATATAATTATAAACCAATAAATTATCTTCTAATTAAATATAAGAATTAAATAACCTAATGAGGCAAAGTTATAGTTAGGTAGTTATAGTTAGTGAATGGCCAAATTGGTGATGATGGAATAATATTTAACTGTTAAATGATGAAATAATTTTGTCAACCTGTATGGAACTGGAAGATACTAGACAAAGTGAAACAGACCATTAAAGAAAATTGAATACCTTATAAAGTACTTATAGAAGTTAAGAATGCAATAGTGATTGCCAAACACTGAAGAAAGCTGGAAAGGGCAGTAAGTTTAATGGTCTGTGAGTCTGATAGGTATAAAGGAACAGAAAATTCAAATTGCATGATTTGAGAATTTTTTTTTTTGAGCTAAGGGTAGTGAAGTCATAAGGTAGGGTCTCATTAGGGACAGAATAATGAAGCAATCAGTTTTGTAGATAAGCTCTTTCTTATACCTATAGAGAAGGATAGGCCTGTTGCATTTTGGGGAGCATTCTGAGTATGTAATGGGGATTAGTTGCTTGCTGAAAATTCCATGTGGGGGTAGAAGATTCCCTGAAACTTTGGGCTTGTTTTAGAATATTTTCAATTGCTGTCAAAATATTTCACAGAAATATATATATATATATGCATATATATGATTTAAACGTCAATTCAAATAAACATCAAAGAAAGATGCAGTCCAAAAGATGAGAAGAAACCAGATGAATGTAGTATATAAAAACAAACAAAAAACAAGAGAGGGAAGGAGAGTGATTCAAGAAGAGGGGAGTTGTTCACTATGTTAAAATTCTACCAAAGATTAAGAAAAGCACACTCAAGCTGCAAACCATGATCACTGAACAGCTTGGGATCTGAAACACTTTGGACTGACACTTTGAATTCCATTCCCTCCAGAGGAACACCTGACTCACTCTTGATGTGGGGATGAGGAAAGCAAATCTGCCCAGAGTCAATGTTGAACTAACCTACCTTGGGACCTTGGGACCTCCTGTGCTTGCTAGGGAGGAGATTAAAGAGATAGGGAGAAGAGAGAGTGACTGGGAGGGCCAGGAGGGGGAAGTGAGTTTGAAGAAGGAGATACATGGATAACAAATGAGACTTTATTCAAAAATAAATAAAAAATTAAAAAAATAAAAAAGAAAAATAGATTAGTTCTTGAATTTACAAATTCACTGGATTTCATGACCAATTGTTAGTAATCTTTTCAATATTGTTTCCATTGAATTACTACTGTTGATGGAAACTAGATTGCAGAAGGATGAAAAGTGAATGAAAGAGAGAGTAGAAACAAATAGGTACAGCTATATACATGACAAGAAAAGAGTCTATAAGGAAAAGTGGGTATTGTGCAACTAATAAAGGCAATAAAAATGTATTAATATAAATCAGATGGGTAAGTATGAGAATAGGGAAAGATACATACAGAAAGTGAAATTTGATTGTTCTGTGGAAATCAAAATATTATTTATTATAATAAACAAAACATTCCATATATATTGGTTTGCTGCCAGTAAAACTTTTCTAACTTAAGCTTTTTGTTATTGCTTTCCAATACTTTTGAAGCCATATGCAATTACATTACATTGATTTAAATATTGAAATGTTCAGTTCTCACCTTACTGTGGATTTGTACTTTCATATAAATACTTCCTATTCTACTCTTTCAATTTTAATTTTTATTTTTATATTTCAATTTTGCTATATGAAAAGATGTATTAAATGCAATAGTTGATTGACTCTTGGCTATACATCTAGATTAAAAAACAAAGTAGCAAACACTTATTAAAATTTATTATTTGTCAATTCTTAAACTAAGGTAATTTAAAATAAATAACTTATTCCTTTTGACATATTAGAGAGAGATAACATTATAATCATCTTTAGTTTTTGTAAAAACAGAGGTACCAAGAGAACAAGTAATCCATGCAAAGTCACAAAACACTAAAGTGTCAATAGCTGAATTTATTATCTTTTTTTAACTTAAGAAGTTTTTCACATACACACCACTGCTAGCCCTCCCTTCCCTCCTCTCAGTCCTCACTCAACTTCCCACCACCCTGTCCCTCTATTCATTCCTCAAGGGAGGCAAGAACTTCCAAGGTGAGTCAGTTCAGTCTGGCACATCAGTTGAGATAGCTCTGAGTCCTTCATTCCAGTATCAAGGATGAGTTACGTGTTCCTCTGAAAGGAATGGGATCTGAGATGCTTGTTCATGCACCAGTAATAAATTCTGATCCTACTGCAAGAAGAGAGAGTGACTGGGAGAGGCAGTAGGGGAAAAGGAGTTTGAACAAGGAGATACATTGATAAAAAATGAGACTTTATTCAAAAATAAGATATCAAAAAAAATACCAACACAAAATAAAAATAAATAAATAAAGACTCTACAAACTGCCCATGCCCTTCGACTGTCATATATTTTTGAAAGATTTATTTCTTTTTTAAAAACTTTATTTATTCCTTTATTAAGGATTAAACACGATTGGCAAATTTTTAACCAAATCAAACAAAAAAGGAGTAGACCTACTTCAATAAAACTAGAAGTCGAAAGTCAATATGAATGAAATTCCAGAAAATCATAACGACATATATTATAAATTTGGTTCAATAAACTGAAGGATCTGAAAAAACTGGTTAGTTTTTAGATAGTAAAATTAAACCTAAATTCAATGAATGCTTTTAACAGAAATGTATGAAAAAAAGCCTTAAGGAAATAGAAGAAAATACAAACAAAAAATTGGAAGAGATGAACAAATCTATGAAAGAAACATGCCAGGAACTAAAAGCTGAACTAAAAGCTGAAATAGAAGCAATAGAAAAGGCGCAAAATGAGGCAAAGATAGAAATAGAAAACCTGAAGAAAAAAGCTGGAACTACAGATACAAGCATAACAAACAGAGTTCAAGAGATGGAAGATAGAATCTCTGAAGTGGAAGACTCAGTAGCTCTAATAGATATATCAGTCAAAGAAAATAGTAAAACTAAAAAAGCCATAACTCAAAATGTTCAGGAAATCTGGGACACCATGAAAAGACCTAATTTGAGAATAATAGGAATAGAAGAAGGAGAAGAATACCAGCTCAAAGGCACAGATAATGCTTTCAATAAAATCATAGAAGAAAACTTTCTTAACCTGAAGAAGGAAATGCCTATAAAGATACAAGAAGCTTACAGAATACCAAATAGGTATGATCCCAAAAAAAAGTCAGCGCACCACATTATAATCAAGCCACAAAACATACAGAACAAAGAAAAATTTTAAGAGCTGCAAAAGAAAAGGGCCAAACACATATAAAGGCAGACCCATCAGAATAACGCCTGACTATTCAATGGAAAAGATGAAATCTAGAAGGGCTTGGTCAGAAGTTATACAGATGCTAAAACAGCATGGCTGCCAAACTAGAATACTATACCCTTCAAAATTATCAATCAACATAGATGGAGTAAACAAGGTATTTAAGGACAAAGTCAGACTGAAAGAATATCTATCTACCAATCCAGCGCTACAGAGAGTATTAGAGGGAAAACTCCAACCTAAGGACCCCAGATACATCCACGAAATGACAAACAATCAATAAGTCCACAGAAGAATACGCTAGAGAAAGGAAATACAAACAAGTTACCACCAAAAATGGCAGGAAATATGAATCAATGGTCACTAATTTCCCTTAATATCAATGGACTCAACTCTCCTATAAAATGTCACACACTAACAAGATGGATACAACAACAGAAGCCATCCTTCTGTTGCCTACAAGAAACACACTTCAACTGCAAAGACAGACACAGGCTTAGAATAAAGGGTTGGGAAAAGATTTTCCAGTCAAATGGTCCTAAGAAACAAGCAGGGGTTGCAATCCTAATATCTAACAAAGTAGACTTTAAGCTAAAAGCAATTAAAAGGGACC
>PVIH01030079.1:0-12656 GCA_004025045.1 Sigmodon hispidus
TACCATATTTATCAAATGATATTGTGCAGAAACATTACTATACTGTGAAAACCCATCTCTTTAGGCCTATTTTTTAAAAATTTTATTTTTATTTATTTATAAAATAAAGTCCTTCCCCTCCCCCCATGTATCCACCTGATCTCCTTGCCTTCCCCCTCCCAATCCCTCCTGGTCAGCCTTCAGCCTTCCTCCTCCTTGTCTGCTCATCCCCTCCACAAAAAGGGCAAGAAGTCCCAAGTCAAGGAGTCCAGGCAGGTCCAATTTCCTCATCCTAATGTTAAGATTGGGTTAGGTGTTCCTCTGAAGGGAATGGACTCTGAAGTACCAGTTCATGCACAGAAACATAGTCTGATCCCTCCCCTTGAGGCTCCACATGCTGCTCATGTCAGTGGACAATTGCCTATCCTTGGAGGGCCTAGTTCCTTTTCCTGATGGTTCCCTGGTGACTGTTCTTAAATCAATGAGCTCCCCATATTTTAAGTACATTAATTTACACTTGTGTCAAAGCATAGGTGTAAATAATCCAATTTATTGAACTTTTCAGCCAGAATGCAAACCTCATGAAAAAAAAAATCCCACTTTTTTCAATTCCTAGTTACTTTATACCTTTATATTTCCACTGCCTATAAAGTAGATTTGTGTGAAGATTGTAATTTCTTCTTTTTGTGATGTCTTCATGCTCATATAAAATGTGAAATGATTAAATTAAGCTAATTAACATAACTACCCTCTTGCTTACTTACTTTTCTGATGAAACACTTGACTTTACTCTTTTGTCTATTTGAAACACATGATTCGGTTTTTACACTTTATTATAATAACTATTATTATTATAAATAAAGTCATATTTTTTATTCGTGTATATCCTTGTTCAAACTACCTTCCTCCTCCCATCCCTTCCCGTCACTCTTCTCCACATCTCTTTACCTCCTCTCCAGCAAGGGCAGGAGGTCCCAAAGTCCCAAGTTAGCTTAGTTCAGTATTACTACTGGCAGATCTGCTTTCCTCATCCCAACATCAAGACTGGATCAGATGTTCCTCTGGAGGAAATGGGCTCCAAGGTGCTGGTACAAGGTGTTTCAGATCCCAAGCTGCTCAGTGACTATCATTGCTTGCTGTGTATGTAATAGGTTTCAAGCTTTTGTCATAGAACTTAAACTTTGTAACCGTTCTCCAATGATTTACCAATCTCTTCTGTTTTGCAGACTCAAGTATCATTAATTTACTCTGCTATTATTGTTTAGACATCTTGTTTATATTTTATATGTAAGTAAACTTGTGTGGCAGTTTCTTTCCGTTTCAAGGTTACATTCTTAAGCATAGTGTTTTCATGTTTCTCCATGCTGTGATAAATGTCAGCATTACCTTGTCTTTGTAAGAATGAATAGTATTTTATTCTTTATATATGTCACATTGTCCTCATCAATTGATCTATTGATGTAGGTAACACAAAAGTGGTGACATTTTTATCAGTACATTGATGTCAATTCCTTTGAGGATGTAGACCTCAGGGAAGGATTGATGGATTAAGTGATATTTTAGCTTTAAGATTTTGAAAATCTTCTATGCCATTTAAAAAATAATTTTCTTGTATTACATCAGGACTACAATTTTCCCTCCCTCCATTTCTCTTGGTCACTCCCCCCACATCTCCTCTTTCCACCAGATCCACTTGTCCTCTTCTTACA
Organism: Sigmodon hispidus; assembly: GCA_004025045.1. NCBI lineage: Eukaryota > Metazoa > Chordata > Mammalia > Rodentia > Cricetidae > Sigmodon > Sigmodon hispidus. The sequence continues at coordinate 1,689 of PVIH01030079.1, forward strand.
TGACATAAGTTGCAATTAGACTAGGTGTTTACCATAATATCAAAGCTGAAAAAAACAACTCTCTAGGAGAAAAACTGTCCCAAAAGCAGGCAAAAAAGTTCAGAGGCAACCCCTACTTCCACTGTTAGGAATCCCACAAGAACATTCAGCTATAAAACTATGGCATATATGCAGAGGACCTACTTCAGACCCATACAGAGTTTGTTTTTGTCCCTTCAGTGTCTGTAAGCTCCTGTGAGTCCTGTTTAGTTGATTCTCTGTTGTTTTTATAATGACTATTCAAATATACTTTAGCTTCAAAAAGCACAGAAATGTTTCTTTTTCCAGATCCTTACCTGTTCTTACTTCACTTTAACAAAATTCACTCTTGCTGAAATGAAGTGATACCTTATTGTGACTTAAGTGGCACTTTCCATTTTGAATAATATTTCTGAGTATCTTTTCATATGGCTATTTGTCTATCTTCTTTTGGTAAAAGTTTGATTTTGTCATTTGCTCACTTTTAATTTGACTTTCTTGATATTAAGCTTGACTTCCTATTTTTTGAAATTAATTACTTACCCATTATTTGGTTGTCAAATATTTTCCCATTCTGTAGACTGAATTTTACACTGTGATTTTTTCTATGCAGATTTTTTTTTGTTTTATGTGATACGGTTTTCCTTTAAGTATCATAAAAATATTGTGCACAATAATTTTGTAGAAATTTTCAGCAATGGCTTTATTCATTTAATCCATTTTCAATTAGTTTTGTTTCATTGATTCATTGTATTGTCCTTTTTGTTTCAATTGTATTGATTTCAACTCTAAGTTTGATAATTTCCTGACATCTACTCCTTCGAGGAGAGTTTGCTTCTAATTGTTCTAAGGCTTTCAGTTGTGATGTTAGTTCTCTAGTGTGGGATTTCTCAAGGTTTTTCATATAGGCATCTAGCGCTATGAATTTTCCTCTTAAGACTGCTTTCATTGTGTCCCACAAGTTTGGATACGTTGTAGATTCATTTTCATTAAATTCTAGGAAGACTTTGATTTCTTTCTTAATTTCTTCCTTGACCCAGAGGTGGTTCAGCTGAGTGATATTTAGTTTCCATGAGTTGGTAGGCTTTCTGTGATTTTTGATGTTGTTGAACTCTAACTTTAGGCCCTGGTGGTCTGATATGATACAGGAGATTATTTCCATTTGTTTTGTATCTATTGATATTTGCTTTATGACCAATTGCGTGGTCAATTTTAGAGAAAGTTCCACGTGATGCTTAGAAATATGTGTATTCCTTTGTGTTTGGGTGGAAGCTTCTGTAAATATCTATTAAATCCATTTGCATCATAACCTCTGTTAGACTCCTTATTTCTCTGTTGAGTCTCTGTCTGGTTGACCTATCCAAGGGTGGAAGTGGAGTATTAATGTCTACCACAATTAGGATGAGAGAATTGATGTGGTATTTGAGCTTTAGTAGTGTTTCTTTTATATAGATGGGTGCACTTATATTAGGGGCATAAATATTCAAGACTAAAATCTCATCTTGATCAATTTTTCCTGTGATGAATAAGTAATGTCCATCTTGGTCTCTTTTAACTGTTTTTAGTTTGAAGTCTACTTTGTTAGATATTAGGATGGCAATACCAGCTTGCTTCTTATGAATATTTGCTTAGAAAATTTTTCCCAACCCTTTACTCTGAGCCTGTGTCTGTTTTTAATGTTGAGGTATGTTTCTTGTATGCAGCAGAAGGATGGCTTCTGTTTTTGTATCTATCGTGTTAGGGTATGTCTTTTTATAGGTGAATTGAGTCCATTGATATTAAGGGATATTAGTGATCACTGATTGATATTTCCTGTTATTTTGGATGCATATGATCAGACATGAAGATAACAAGCTTTCCTACTTCTATTTATTAAAATGTCAGTACTTTCATGTTGTTTGTTTTTGATACCTTTACAAATATTCAATTTTTTTTCTAAATGTATGAGTTTATATATAACCTTTGTATTTTGTTACATTGGACAATGTGTCTCTTTTACATGAGTAATGTTTTGATTTAGTAACTTTATAATATAGTTTGAAATTTGGAATTTTAGAGATTTTGGTTTTGCTCTTTTATATTTAATATTATGTAGATATCTGTATTTTCTGCTCCCATGCAAAGTATTAAGAATTATTTTATGAAATGTGATGTCGTGCTATATTGTGTATGGTTTAAAGTAATACAGTTTGCCTGAATATTAGAGTACAAAGCCAGCCACAGAGTTAGCCCTAGAGGTTAGACAGTGGTAACACACTCCTTTAAACTTGCCACTTGATAGGCAAAGGCACAGATCTGTCTAGATCTCTGTGATTCAATGGAACACTGCACTACAAGAGACTGATTCAGTGCAAATGAGAAACATAACTAGGTGGTGGTGGCACAAACCTTTAATCCCAGCACTTGAGATCTCATGCCTTTGTTCCCTTTACTTGGGAAACACAGATGACTTTAATCCCAGCACTAGGAAAGTTTAAACATAAAGTGATATGACTGGGCAGTGAAATAAATATTAGGCAAAGGAGACAAGTTTGTCCTTTCCATTCCTGCCTTCCCTGTGCCCTGTTTGCTTCCCTTCCTTTAGGCTGAGGACTCAGAGGATTAAGTTTGAGGATTCCTGGAGACAGAATCTATTCCTTTAGGCCTGAGGAGTTGGCTTGGTGAAAAGTGGCTGTGGCCTGTTCCTCTGACTCTCTGATCTTTCAGCTTTCGCCCAATTTCTGGCTCAGGTTTTTTTTTTATTTATATTTATTGTTATAAGTAAGATTTGTGTAACAATATGCCATTTAGATTTTGATAGGAGCTACAAATTATTTTATTTTATTATTATTATTATTATTATGAACAAAGAACAATTTTTATACTTCTAGTCCATGACAAAGCTAAAATTTGGGTGTATTTTATATAAGGTCTGGAACAAAACAAGGTTTCCCACTTTTATTACTTTTCACAACATTGTTGGACAACTTTTATTCAGAGAAATTAGAAGAAAGAGAAATAAGACATATCTAGACATAATCAGAAGACATATATTTTCATTTTGTTTATAATAATTGTGGTCTAGAACATGCTAAAATTTGCCTAACAAAAGATTGCTAGAACATTTAAAATTTCAGGTTCAGGATACACATAAGATCATTAATTACCTTCTTATGTTCTAACAACTGTTTTGAAATGAAGAAACAATTCCACATATATGAATATCAAGTGAAAGTATTTGCATGTAAATTTAACCAAGAAGATTACAGGTCTATGAAACTTAAATCACTGATGAAAAAAATTGAGAAACACATGAATGAGTGAAAATACATCTTCGGTTCATAAGCTACAAGAATGTTTTAATTTTGAAAGTTGTACTATTACTTTTATGTTTGGTAAAATATAAAGTACAATATTTCCAATATATTGGATATCATGTTTCAAAAGAAGTCAACATTTATTTAAATGGAAAGTATGGGATAATTTATCAATGATGTTATGAAAGTAGCAATGTAGTGAACATGTAGAAAGTAGTTATGTGAGAGTAATGTGGTGAACAACTTATAGGTCACCTAGGAAAGATTGACATCTGTGAAGTATGACTTACACTCTTTTGACTTTATTATTAAATGACTAAATAGAAATATAGTTTAGAATTTATATTTGTCATGTTGGGGATTGACCTGTAATTCTTGTATATGTTAGGAAAATATATTACCATAGACCTGTATCTTTAATCACAAAAAATATTTTAAACACTTATTTCAAGTAGATATATTTATCATGTAAGATACAATCAATTATTTCACATTTTGAGACCTGTTGGCCCTTCTCTACTAGGTAAAAATTTAACTAGGTGCTGGAGGCACAAATATCAGTAGACATACCATTTTCACAAGTTAAGCTTTTGCCAAGGCCTTCAAAGACCCATGCAATTTACCACATAGAGTAATGGAATTACATGAAAAAGTGTAAACAGTTTTACACACATATTCTAACTATATATTTTAAAATTCCATTGTGAGTTTGATTTATCTATTGAGTCAATTTTCTTCTCACTTTAAAATAGCAATTTTGACATACATAAATTTAGCTAAGCTTTTTATTCAATTGACAATCAATTATATGCTCAGATTATACAGGATATTGTTATTGCACTCATGATATTGGCTTTGAAAACAAGACTGCCAGAGACCCAGATATCAGGTGAATTGATACTCTATAAATATCAAAGATAATAAGGCATTTCAGCTTTCTGCTAGTAAAACTTTATACTTGGTCTCAGAGTCTAAAATTATAAGCATTTAGAAAGTCAGAAAGGTAAAAAAAAATCTTATTATGGTAAGTAAGTTTTACTTCTCTGTAATAGTTTTTTCCTTTGCATAAAATAAAATTATTTTATGAACTTATAATACCTACTGGAAATTAAGAGAAATGTTGCATATTACAGTTCATAATTTTTGATTATATAATTATTGCTAATTTAATCATCATTTTAATTTTCCTACAACAGTAGAACTGATATTTTTTCTACTGTTTTTGTTATTATTTTCTATACTATGTGCTTATAAGTACATAATTCCTCTTGCTTATTTCATGAGTATTTTAATTTCTATTAACAATAGTAAGTCTGAAAAAAATAACAAAAGAAGCAAGGGAGAAATAGATGTAATTTTAGCTAGAATTATCAGTCTGAATATTTTATTTGATTATTCTATAACTAGTTTCATTATCACCACATTATTTTCTGTTATGTCTTAATCTAAATATGTATTAGCATTAATAAATTTAGTTTTCATTGGATAATACTTTCAGCAATGTTTATAGCTCTTTTATTTTTTTTCTCAAATAGGAAGTGAATAAATAATGGTGGAACCTTTGTTGACTCGTTTTTAGACTAAACAATTATTCTTATCTACTTCCTGATGTAGGATGTCTTTTTGTACTCTGTGAATATACTGTTTTGTCCTATGGCAATGCAGCTTGGCAGCAGGTGGAAAATCCAAGTTGAGATAAAGGAGGAGGATGTAGTCACACAGAAAAGCTGCTGCCCAAGGAAGCAAGATGCAATGGGACACAGGGAAAGACATGGAGTCATGTGACAATAAACAGACTAATCAATATGGATTGAGTTAAGTTGTAAGAGCTAGTTGGTAAGGAGCCTGAGACACAGACCAAACAGTTTGTAATTAATATAAGCCTTTTTGTGATTATTTGGGACTAAACAGCTGTAGGACTGTAAGTCTGGACCTCTGGCCTAGGCCAGTCCAGAAACTTCTGACTACAATTTCTAATGCATAAATTATTCAGAGACTGAGATGGTAAGAAAACAGGCTATTGACTACTCTTCAACAAATAGAGGTAGATTGTAATAGATGTATAACTGTATGTTTCATCAGAAGACTGATAGCCAGCCAAGTGTTCTCAGGTCTTAATCTTCTGGTGACAAAACTCAAGATACTACAAGCAAAAGGGAAAAATGTAGCAAGTGAGAAGAGACAGTGCAAAGAGGACCTTATGGCAGGAGTTAACCAATAATATTCTTTTGGTTTTGTTTTTCTTTTTATTATGAAAAAAAGTCATATTGTGTTTAACCATGTATCTCCTTGTTCAGGCTCCCTTCCTCCTCCTGCCTCTCCTAGTTACTCACTCTTCTCTCCATCAGTTCATCTCCTCCTGAGCAAGGGCAGGAGGTCCCAAAGTCCCAAGGTAGCTTAGTTCAGCATTCACTACTGGCAGATCTGCTTTCCTCACCCCCACAACAAGACTGTTTCAGGTGTTCCTCTGCAGGAAGTGGAATCCATGGTGCCAGTCCAAGGTGTTTCAGATCCCAAACTGTTCAGTGGTTATGGTTTGCATCTTGAGCATGCTTAGCGTTTTTTGTTTAAAGTCCACCAATGAGTTAGTACATCCCCTGTTTATCTTTCTGAGTTTGTGAGCCCTCGCTCAAGAGGATATTCTCCAAATCCATCCATTTGCCTGCAAATTTTAGGATATCATTTTTTTCTCATTGCTGAGTAGTACTCCATTGTATAAATGTACCATAGTTTGTTAATCCATCCTTCTGTTGAGGGGCATCTAGCTTGTTTACAAGTTCTTGCTATTATGAATAATGCAACTATGAACATAGTTGAGCTAGTGCCTTTGGAGTGCGAATTTGCATGCTTAGGGTTTATGCCCAGTAGTGGTATTGCTGGATCTTTGGGGAGATTGATGCCCAGTTTTCTGAGAAACTGCCATACTGAATTTCAGAGTGGCTGAACAAACTTACACTCCCATCAACAATGGAGGAGTATTTCCTTTGCTCTACATCTTCTCCAGCATAGGCTGTCATGTGTCTTTTATCTTAGCCATCTGACAGGTGTAAGGAGGTATCTCAAAGTTGTTTTGATTTGCATTTCTCTGATGGCTAAAGGTGTTAAGCACTTTTTCAAGCGCCTTTCAGCCATTTGTAATTTTTCTGCTGAGAATTCCCTTTTTAGTTCTGAATCCCATTTTTTTTCATTGAGTTATTCAAGGTTTTGGCCTCTAGTTTCTTGAGTTCTCTATATATTTTAGAGATCAGTCCTCTGTCACTTGTAGGGTTGGTAAAAATATTTTCCCAGATAAACCCTTATCCAAACTAACCAAAAAGCAGAGAGAGTATCCAAATCAACAAAATCAGAAATGAAAAGGGGGCCATAACAACACACCACCAGGAAATCCAGAGAATTATCATTTTATACTTTGAAAATCTGTACTCCACAAAAGTGGAAAACTTGAAAGAAATGGACAGCTTTCTGGACAAGTACCATTTACCAAAATTAAGTGAAGATCAGATTAAGTACTTAAACAGACCTATAACCCTAAAGAAAATTGAAGCTTTCATTAAAAGCCTCCTAATTAAAAAAATTCCAGGTCCAGATGGTGTCAATACAGAGTTTTACCAGACATTTAAAGGAGTTAACCAATAATATTCTAATGCTATATTATAAAGCACAAAGCTTTGAGGCTATATATTCTGGAATAGTAGAGGACAAAGCTGATACAATATATCAAACTTGATGAGTAATTTATATATTTTCTGACAATATTAACAATTTCTTCAGGCAAACAGAGAATGTCCCCAATTCTCACCTTTTTTCACTGTGCTTTGGTTTTTGCAGCATGTCAAGCTATTCATATAAAATATTTTAATTGTCTTGAATACCTTTGTTCTTCCTGAGATTCTTTCCATGTCCGTTACCAAGACTGGAGCTTCTTTCTATGACAACTCCTTTTTTCATGCCTAATCATTTATTAATTCAGTTATAACAATGCCATCCCAATTAGTCTTCCTATTTTTAATGTGACATTCATACTTAGAAAATTTATTCAAATTCTGATATCATGAATTGAATATTGACTACAATGCACATTATTTTAAATATTTTATTTTATTATGAGTTTTACAAATGGCATCTAAATATCAGAATAGTAATTGTTCTTTTTATTTGAAGTACATAGGAAAGTTCAGAAAGCTTCAATGCCTAGCTTTGCTACATAATGACAACTTAGCTAAGTCTCATAATTTTGTATCATTTCATATCTACTGCTCTTACACTCCTCTCAAATATATTACTTTGTAAAATTTTACTTTTGGATCTTGTAATTCAACAGTCTTACAATCTAAAAATACATTCTTCCTAAGAATACATGTTTTATATGTTTTAAGAAAAATATAATTATACACCTTTCAGACTTTTCCCCTTTCTCTCCCACTTCCCAAGTCTGCTCCCTACCTTAAAACTTAATACATGCTCCACCCCTACTTTCACGTCTTAATATCTATCTCTCATGCAATCCTGGTAATTCATTATCCAAGTTTACCAGATGATTGTTTCCCTCATAACATTTTAGAGACTGCAAAGCTTAGTATATTTTCTTTGTTCTGTAGGTTTAGTAGCTGATTATTATGTGGCAAGCAGATTTTTTTCGGGGCGTCTAATCTATCTGGTGTTCTGTAAACTTCTCCAATTTTACCAGATGATTGTTTCCCTTATAACATTTCAGAGACTGCAAAGTTTAGTGTTTTTTTCTTTGTTTTGTAGATTTAGTGTCTTGATTACTATGTGGCAAACAGAGTTTTTTTGAGGGGTCTAATCTATCTGATGTTCTGTAAGCTTCTTTATAGGCATTTTCTTCTTTAGGTTGGGAAAAATTTCTTCTATAATTTTATTGAATACATTATCTGTGCCTTTGAGATGGTATTCTTCTCCTTCTTCTATTCCTAGTATTCTCAGATTTGGTCTTTTCATGGTGTCCCAAATTTCCTGGATGTTTCGTGTTATGGGTTTTTTGATTTTAGTGTTTTTTCTGACTGATGTATCTATTTCCACTATTGTATCTTCCACTCCAGAGATTCTCTCTTCCATCTCTTCAGTTCTGTTGGTCATGCTTGTATCTGTAGTTACGATTTATTTCTTCAGATTTTCTATTTCTACCTTTGCATTGTTTTGTGCCTTCTTTATTGCTTTTGTTTCAATTTTTAGTTCCCAGAATGTTTCTTTCATCTGTTTGTTTTCTTTTTCTTGGTTTTCTTTCAAGGATTTGTTAATATCTTCCAATTTTTTTGTTTGTATTGTCTTCTATTTCTTTAAGGAAAATTTTTATATCCTCTTTTAAGGCTTCTATAATCTTCAAAAAGGTGTTTGTATTATGATTTACTTCTGTTTTCTCTTCATTGCTCTGTTCAGGTCTTGGTGTTGTAGAACCGCCAGCTTCTTCTGGTGTTGCCTTGTTGTTCTAAATGTTGTTATATGTATTCTTGCACAGGTGCCTGCCCATTGCTTCCATAGTTCACTCTTAGCTCTTAGTCAGTTGTGTCCAGGGGTTGTGTGTTTCCAGCTGTCACAGGGTTTGCTCTTAGTTGGCTCTTATTTGACTGTAGTTAGCTCTTAGTCAGCTCTTTTACTCTGCTCTCTTACTCTGTTCTGGACAAGGGCTCCCTTACTCTGCTCTAAACACAATCTCTGTAGGATCTCTAGATGTCTGTGTGTGATGATTCAGCTTGCTTTGCAGGCAGGGTTTGGCCATGGGATAGCACTCCTGCTGTGTGTCTCTGGGAATTGCTGTGGGATGGGGGGTCTCCCAGTACTTCCTCTGGACACTGGGCTCTGTAGGATCTCTAGATGTTTGTGTGTGAAGATGCAGCTTGCTTTGGAGGCAGGTTTTGGCTGTGGGATGTACCTCCTGTTGTGTGTTTCTGGGAATTGGTGGAGGAGGTCTTGCAGCTTTGTTTGGTTTATAGTAAGGCTGGGTATGGGGGCAGAGCTGGAGTTGTGTCCCCAGTTTCAAAGAGGAGATCTCTTGGTGGCCTAGGAGTTGGGGTGTGCTTGCTTCTTGCTCTGGACACTGGATAGCACAAGATCTCTAGATTCTAGATGTCCATGTCACAATATTGCTTTAGTTCAATGTAATTAAAACTTAAGCATGGAAATATTTCATTAAGTCCAATGATGCTAATACAAGTAGAATCCTTGTCTTCACCAAAGAGAATTTTAAAATAACTTGTATATTTCAGTAAGAACAAAGCATTAGCCTGTCCATGGTGCATAAGCAATTTAAATACATCAACATATCACCAAGTGACTGATAACATTGACAATTTTTTCAATGTTCTATTAATAAATGAACTAACACCAATTCCATAATTAGTCATGGTTAAGTTGGTTTTAGTGATTGGCAATCTATGTTACTGAACCAATTTGTAATACCTGTTATTGTTTGTGTACCTTCATTCTTCAAATTTATTCAAAACACTCCTTATTCAAGAGATTACTAGGTAATGATAGACGTACCTGGTGAAAAATTCTGAATAGTAGCCAGAAAACAGACCTTCTTGTTGAATTAATTATTAACAACCTCCTCTGCTAAAAGACCACTATTTATTGACAATACAAATATCTTCCACTTCATCTTTGTCATCATTGTCTTTCTCCTCCCCTACTCTTCAACTTTTTCTGTGGTGGAAAGTTCTCTGTATGCTGTAAATAAAGGACTGTTTTGGCCTATGTAGAGCACCGTAGAAGTGGGTGGAGAATCAGAGCATAGGTAGATAGAAGGGTGGAGTTAAGTCAGTCTCCATCTGACCCCCAAAAGAGGAACATGTAGAGGTACAGGTTAGCCATGGGCTGAGCCACGTGGTGGGAAGATTAATGGAAATGGGTTAAATTAAGATAAAAGAGCTAGCTAGTAATGTGCTTAAGATATGGGCCAAACAGTATAAAGGATATAAGCTTGTGATTCATTTCTTTGGGGAACAAAAGCCACCGGGGACCAGGTACAAATCTCCGGGCACAAATGGGCCCCAGAAACTTTCTACAACATTTTTCCTCCTATATATTTTAAATAGAAATATCTATCCATATAACTCTTTCATTTTTTTCTTTAGTTTTTAAAATTTTCTAACTAATACATTATTCCAAACAAAGTTAATAGCCAAATGCACTGCTCTACATCATATACATTGGTAGAATTAACTTTTATCCCCATTATATAGAAATAGGCTATGATGTCTTATCACTTATTGCTAATGTCTGTACATTCAAAGCATTTTATTTTAACAGCTAATAAATTTATTAACTTTATTGAAATATAAGCAGTAGTAGAAGATAAATTGGTGCTGCACCGTAAGCTACTCTATTATTTTATTTTCAATTTCTTAAAGATTGAAAATGAATTTTTCTTTCATATACTCTAAACACACTTTCCCCTTTCACTACTCTCAGCAAGCCCACTCCTCAGATCTACCTTATGCTTCTTCTTTAAAATATTTTACTTGCCAGAAGTGGAGACTGATCTAAGCATTATTGGGTCAGTGGGACCATAGGACTGTCTGCTCCCTGCCCAGGGAGGGGATGGGCAGTTGCAGAGAAGAAAAATGACCAGATGTGTTGGGAGGGGGAAGAGACCTTGAATAAGGATATATAGGGAAAGCTGAACACAAAGAAA
>PVIH01030080.1:0-12651 GCA_004025045.1 Sigmodon hispidus
GCAGTAAAGTGCAGGCTGCTTTGGAATAGTCTGGGATGCAGCTTCTAAAAAACATCTGAGGCTGGCACATTGTAGGCAGTTTGGAGCAGTTTGTAGTCTGGAATTGATTGAAAATCAGCCAGGACACATATAGAACAGGAAGAGAAGGATTGTCAACTCTCCTTAAAATACAGGACAACAGAATTCTGTTTCATGAGAAAAATCCATTAAAAAGCATAAATATAGACATTAGTCATGACTTTTGAGTTCAAGAGTATATTTAATCTCTAGTTAATTCTGTAACTAGAATGAGGGGCTAGTGCAAAAGAAGTAAGTTTCTTAGTGACTTTCTAGAATACATTTCCCAAATTTCAACATTCAATATAGCTTTTACTACTCTCCTAGAAAACAATGCCCACACAGGGATGAGGTCCAAAACTGTAATCCCAGCAACCAAATTCACACACTGTTTAGAAGCAATTTTCGAGGTCCTCTGTTGAGAGCTCTTGCTCTTGGGGTACCAGCTGAGCATAGCCAGCATTCTGGGGAGCATATGAAGTGAGGTTTCAGTTTAGATCTTGTACAGTAACAAATTTGAAGTTCCCAACATTTCTGATAAGCAACTGTGTACACTCCACACATGATGTTTTAAAAAGGGGTTTGAGAAACCCTAACTGGTATTGCACACTTTTAATCCTTTTAGAGGCAAGTCAGACTGATTTTGAAGCCAGCCTGGTCTGCACAGTGAGTCCCAATACAACCAGAATTATGTAAACAGAACGTGTCTCAAAAAAAAAACCAAACAAAACAAAACAATACAACTACCAAAGGATTTAAAATAACACTGCATAGTAAAAAGAATAACCAAGAGACATTCTCTGAGACTCTATGGCTACAGTGTGAGTAGTGTCTGATCCCACCCACATGTTTCAGTACCCATAAGAGAACTTCTTCTCCCGAAGCGGCTGTGATTATCCAGTATTTTTTGAGGGATCCTTGACCCAGATTTTGTCTCTTAGATTATACAAACTATTGATTCTTGGATCCATAATAGACAAGAATGTTTCTGACAACAGGCTCCACTGGTGAATATTTAAATATGCTTAACATGGATGGTGGTGCATGCCTTTAACTCCAGCACTAGAGAGGCAGAGACTAGGTGATCTCTGTGATTTCAAGGCCAGCCTGGTGTAGAAAGTGAGTTATATAGTTCAGGGTCAAAAGATATAGAAAACCTGTCTCAAAAAACCAAAAAGAAGGGGAAAACTGACGCAAGTGAGGCACGTGATGGGGGAATCTGAGGTACGTGATGTGAAAACTGAGGTACATTATGGGAAAACTGAGGCATGTGATGGTTAAGCTGAGGCACATGATGGTGAAGCTGAGGTACTTGATGGCAAAACTGAGGCACCTGACAGGGAAACTGAGGCATGTGACTGGGAGCCCCTACCTGCAGGGCCCCAAAGTTCTGGAAGGTTCTGTTCTCGATGTCCTTTATCTCGTTCTCGTGTAGCATTAGCACCTCCAGCCTCATCATCCCCGTGAAGGTTGTGACTGGGAGGGCAGAGAGGTGGTTAAAGCTGTAGGATGGGTGGTGAGTGGGTGGTTAGAATTGGTAAGTAGTGGTAACTAGTGATGACTAGTCACTAACTAGCAAAAATTACTAATAACTACTCACTAATGATAACTAGTCACTAACAAGAGATAACTAGTCATTAACTAGCAAAAATTATTGATAACCAGTCACTAATGATAACTAGTCACTAACTAGTGATAACTAGCCACTAACTAATCATCCAGTCAAGGCTCGCCTTGCTTTTTTGCCTTTACTATGTATGCCTGTTTGAAGAACATATTTTGTCAGACCTAGAGAACATCTCTTTCTTTACTAATCCCTAAGAACTATATACAAAGAATGATGAGATATTTATTCTACTAATTCAGTTATAGACCTGTGAAACCAGTAACAATAATAGATGATTATATTGCATTACACAGGGAATTAGTGGAAAGAGGGTAGCAGCCATGTTTGGGATGGTATCTCTGTTCATACTGATGATGTAAGAATGTTTGTTAGACTGAAGAACAGATTGTTTTTATTTTCTCTTTTCATTTCTTCTGTCCTTTCTTCTAAAGGTTTTCATTTTCTAAAAATATTTTTTCTAACTTTATTCAAGTTTAATGTAAACTTTTCTGACACATGTTATTTTGTTTCTTAGTACAGGCACACACCAGATGTAAAGACAATCTTAGAAGAGAAAAGAGAAGGATTGTGATTTGCTTTTAGGCATGTAATTAGAAGAATCACTTTCAATGACTTGAAACCCTACAGGTAGGGTAAATATACCCAGTTCATCTCTTTACTCACATAAAGCATCTTTTTTTAGTAGATTTTGTCATCCAGTGCCATCAACCATTGTTGACTTCTTTGTATTTTGGTTAAACACTCATTTTTATCTTTCTTAGTGTATGTGGATAATTGATTTCTAAAAGAATGCTTATCTGTTTCTCTTAGTTCATGGAATGTTAGAAGGCAAAAGTGTGCATCCTGAATGCATCAGTGTTTATACATCCATACATTTTCTTACCACCTCTGGATTTTACACACACACACACAAACACAACCCAAACACACACACACTCTAAATATAAGGGAAATGGTTTCTTTAAATTTTTCAGAAAGAACATATCTCAGTCTTTTAGAAAATGAAGTTGATTTTTGTTGAAAATAATTTATCAGTGGGAATTTCAAATGTCTCACAGATCTAGTAATATAATGTTCAAACAGCTCTAACAGTGACAGAACTTTAGCAATTTTTATTTAGAATTGAAAGAATAATGTTAGTTTTTAAGATGGTTGAGAGATTTAAAAAGTCATAATAAACCTGGAATACATTCAGAAAAATAAACTAGAACTTTACCTTGCATTTTAAAATGAACTGCATAGCTACAATACCTTAATCTAGAGTAGAAACACATATACAGTGTAAAAAAGTAACTTTAAATTTGTATTGGTATACTATAGTTCCCTAAGTGATAACAAATATCCATTTCCTTAAAAGTAAACAAAGATGACCCACACCTTCCAACTCTTGAGAATGTGGTCACTGTTTTCTCAAGAGTGCTTCCTGTTGTCTGTGGGCAAAGACATTTCTAAGGGTCCCAGAGAAAATTTGAAATAATAGCCAAGTCCTGGGAAGACCAGCTACAAGCTTTGTTGATAGCCATCACCTGACAAGTTCTAGTCAGTCTCTTTTGATCAAACCTGATGTAAATTTAATTGCAATGCATTCACAGCGTCTTCTTTACTGGGGAAAAAAAACAAAATGTTTTTCTCAAGATCATTTTACATTTCTTTATTTGGGGGACAGGATTTTACTGTATAGTACTGGTTGTACTGGAACTCACTTTGTAAACCAGGCTGGCCTCAAACACATAGAGATCCACCTGCTTCTGTTTCCCAAGTGCAAAGATTAACATCATGCCTCCCTATCACCAGGCCCCCAAAGTATTTTTGACTTCCATTTAATAAATACATTTTCTGAATCTTTGGAAGTCTAGAAGTATTTCTAAACTATATAGGTTGGTTTACATCAACAGTCCCTTCAATTTCATTTCTCTCATCAGCTGTCATTTATAAACAATGCACAACTTAAAATTCAGCATAATAGCATACAGGATCTAGACTGTGTAGTTACCTCCTTTACATGGCTTAATTTTTAAAATTACTTCTCTTTAAAACCTTATTATTATGAATAAGGTCTTATTTTTATCCATGTATACACTAGTTCAGACTCCCTTTCCCCTTACTGCCCCTCCCACTCCATCTCTCTTCTCTCTCTCACTTTATCTCCTCCCCAGCAAGGGCAGGAGGTCCCAAGGTCCAAAGGCACCTTAGTTCAGCATACATTCCAATCAGAACTGCTTTCCTCACCCCAAAATCAAGACTAGGTTAGGTGTTCCTCTGGAGGGTATGGGCTCCAAGGTGCCAATCCAAGGAGTCTCAGATCCCAAAGCAATTCCATTAAAATCAGGAACTAGACAAGGCTGTCTTCTCTTCCCTTATCTATTTAATATACTTCTCGAAATATTAGCTAAAACAATAACAGAACAAAAAGAGATTAAAGGAATACAAGTTGGAAAAGAAAAATTGAAACTATCTCTATTTGCAGATGATATAATTGTATACATATGTAATCCACAAAATTCTACCAGGAAACTTCTACAGCTGATAAACACCTTCAGCCATGGAGCAGGAGATGAAATTAACTCAAATAGTATCCCTCCTATACACTAAAAAAGGGCTGAAAAAGATGTAAGGTATACATCACCTTTTATAATAGCTGCAAATCACAATAAATACCTCAATGTAATTATAACAAAAGAAGTAACAGATCTCTTTGACAAAACCTTCAAATCAGTGAAGAAAGGAATTGAAGAGGATATCAGAAAATGGAAAGATCTCCCTTTTTGCTGGATAGGTAGGATCAACATAGTGAAAATGGCAATCTTACCTAAAGCAGTCTACAGATTCATTGCACTTCCCCTCAAAATCCCAACACAATATTTTTCAGATCTTGAAAGAACAATACTCACTTTTATTTGGAATAACAAGAAGGGCAGGCTTGCCAAAATAATTTTGCTCAACAAAAGACCCTCATGGGCATCACAGTCTCCAAATTCAAATGATACTATAGAGTTACAGTAATAATAACAGCTTGATACTGGCCTAAAAACAGACTTGTGGATCAATGGAATCGAAACAATGACCCCGATGTTAACCCACACACCTATGAATACCTGATTTTTGCAAAGAGGCCCAAAATATTGAATGGAAAATGATAGTACCTTTAACAATTGGTGTTGGTATGACTAGATGGTAGTGTGTAGAGCAATGCAAATTGATCCAAAAGCTATCATCCTGTACAAAACTCAAATCCAAGTGCATCAAAGACCTCAATATACACCCAGCCACCCTGAACTTGATAGAAAATAAAGTGGAAAATACTCTCCAACTCATTGGCACAGGTGACAACTTTCTAAATATAACACCAGTGGCACAGATACTAAGAACAACAATCAATAAGCAGAATCTCCTGAAACTGAGAAGCTTCTGTATGGCCAAGGATACAGTCAATAAGACAAAACGACAACCTAGAGAATGAGAAAGCATTTTTACCAAACCTACAAGTGACAGAGGACTTGTCTCTAAAATATATAGACAACTGAAGTAACTACAGCCCAAAACCCTAAAAAACCCAATTTAAAAATGGGGTTCAGAAATAATAAGGGAATTCTCAGCAAAAGAATTAGAATTGACTGAACACTACTTGAAAAAGTAATGAACATCTTTAGCCATCAGAGTAATCCAAATCAAAACAAATTTGAGATACCATCTAACACCTTTCACAACGACTTAGACTAAAAACACAGACGGCAGGCTATGCTGGAGAGATTGCAGAGGAAGGGGAACAGGCCTTCATGTTGGTTGGAGTGTAAGCTTGTTCAGCCACTCTGTAATGCAGTATGGTGGTTTCTCAGAAAACTGAATCAATCTCCTCAAGGATCCAGTAACACCACTGTTAGGTATATACCCTAAAGATGCACATTTGTACCCCAAAGCCAGTAGTTCAACCATGTTCATAGCAGTATTATTCATAATAGCAAGAACCTGGAAACAACCTAGATGCCCCTCAACTGAAAAATGGATTAACAAACTATGGTACATGTACTCAGCAGTAAAAAAATGCTATCTTAAAATTTTCAGGCAAATGGATGGATTTGGTGAATATCCTCCTAAGCAAGGTACTACAAACCCAGAAAAAGATGCACGGGGATGTACTCACTCCTTAGTGGCCATCAAAGAAAAAATAAAATGTCACTGTGTATAAGAGCTCAAGGCTAGAGCATAGCTAAATGACACACTGTCTCACTTTTGCATTTATGACCTCTGTCAGGGGTGTGAGTGAGGAAGGACTCATTTCCTAAAAGAGGTTGGCCACAGGGAGTTCAATTATGTTACAGTGAACAAATGAGCAGCATGAATAAGCTGTTTTTAAATGGGGAGATCATGAATGTGGGTATCAAACTGAGAGAGGTCTGATAGCTGAGCTTGATGGGGTATATAATGTAAAATCACCAATTAATAAATAAAAATAAAAATATAAACAAAGTAATCAGATTGTTTTTTTCTAATTCTTAAACCAATCACAAGACAAATAGCAATAACAACAACAATAAAATCATAAAATGATGTTTAAGCTGAAAATAATTTCCTGTTACATTTTGTATTTCTCAGTTTTCAAATAAGCTGCAAGCCTACTAGTCAGAGGCAGCAGACAGTTCTTATTATAAGTTCTGGTTATAAGCAGACAGTTCTGGTTATAAACAATATCACAAGTAAGAACAGCAACAACTTGAGTTTTTCTTTAAATCACTTAACAGTAGGCTTGTTAGTCAGAGGTACCAGGACAGTTCTTATAAATATTTTAACTGCTTCTGGCTGTTGCATAGTGAAATTATTGGTGGTGTGATTTTTTTTATAAAGACTCAAACACCTACAAATAAACATGGGGCTACATTAAGGGGACTTTCTCCTATTTTAGAAGTCTATGTGGGACTATTTGCAGATAAAATGATATGCTTGGGACTTCATTTGCAGTAATATGTTAGTGTGTGTGGAGAGATAAGCAGGATCTGTGTGTGAATGTATAACACCATCCAAGTAACATTCTATAATAAAGTGAATGGTCCCGATGAACAAGGCCTTCAGGTTAATCTCTACTACAAGAGAAGAGGACTTACTCAAGAAGTAGGGTCTTTGGACTCTTTTACTCCTATTTCTTAATATTATGGGGGTAGGTGTTGAGTCAGGTAATCTCTGCATAGTCCCTTCTGTCCTGGAACTCACTATGCCTTCCTGGCTGACCCCATAAAGAACTGCCTGCTGGGACTAAATGTAAGCACCACCATAAGCATCATCATACCCATCCTTCTTCCTGTCTTTGAAAACAAAGTGACTAGAATGGGGCTGAAAATAGGACTTGGTGGTACAGTGCCTTTTTTTAACTAGCAAGGCTCTGTGCTTGATCTCAGTGCTGAAAAACAATAATGAATAAAATAAAAGAATGTGTTTATACACACATTTAATTTCACCACTGGGAGGCAGAGCAAGGCAAATGCCTGACTTTGAGACCAGCCTGGTCTACATAATGAGTTCTTAGTTAGTGAAGGCTACATGGTGAAACACTGTCTGAAAAAATTAAAGAAATAAAAATAAAGATATGTTCATAGAGGAAATGCAATAAAAATCTAAATTATACTTCTTACATCTGCATGCCTTATCTTAAATGTCAACACTAGGATGGGGAGAGACTTGGTTCTTTGGGAAGGGGAACAGACAAAGTCTGGGGCTTGGAGTGTGATTCCTTCTTGATGAGCCCCAGTTGAAACACAGGGCTCTGGGTGCTGACTGTAGCTGGCTGTTACCATAAGATGTTTGCTGCTGCTCCTCCTCCTCCTCCTCCTCTTCCTCCTCCTTTTCTCCTTCAGTTTCTCCTGCTTCTCTTTTTTCTTCTTCAATTTGTCTCCTTCTCCTCTGGCTTTGCTTCTCCTCCTCCTCCTGCTCTTCCTCATACTCCTTCTCCTCTTCTTCTTCTTTGTCCTCCTCCTCTTCCTCCTTTCTCACTTTTTTCTTCTTCTTTTTTTTTTTTTTTTTGTGTGTGTATGTGTGTGATTTTTTTCCCCCAGCGTTTTTAATTAATAATTCAGAGTTTGAAAACAGCTGTTTCCGTTTGGGTGACGACTTTAAAAACAACTGTTTCTAGTCGGGGGCGGGACTTAGCGCCTCACAAGTGTCAATCATGCACCATCTCCATGGCAACCCCCGTTTGATTGACAAGTGCCGTCCTGTGATTGGTTGTACAGGTCCCTGTGAGACCAGGCTTGCCCCGGATTCTCGCCCCCAGGCCTCCCATAATGCCTTGCGTTCCGGCTGTCCCCTATGCTGCTCCTCCTGGTGCTGCTTCAAGCTCCCACCCCAGATGCCTGTCCTCAGCCCTGTGTGTGTTATGTCCCTAAGGAGGTTCACTGCACCTTCAGTTGCTGCTGTTATTTCCGGCAGGAATCCCAGCAACATGGAGAAGATCAACCTAGGGTGAGTGACATCAGTGGCCTTAGCCTCTGGGTCCAGGATTTGAACCCGGGTCTTCAGATTTTGCTGCAGTCACCTATGATCCATGAACTTTATAGTCGGCCCGGGAGGGAAACACCACTTCCTCTCCAGAGACTCTCACTTTTTGTCCTCACAAGTGGGGGACCGGGATTTGTACCCGGATCCTTTCCTTGGCTGCAGTCACACTGGCCCCTGAGCCCTATAGTGACCCCACATCTCACACACTCACAGACACACTTCCTGTCTACAAAAACAGGCACTTCCTGTCCTGGTTTCCTTGTCCAGGATTTGAACCAGGATTCTTGCACTTGGCCACAGTTACCTTGGCCCTTGAGCCCTCTAGTGACCCCACACACCAACTTCCTGTCTATAAACAGAGGCACATCCTGTCCTGGCTTCCTGGCCTGGGATTTGAACTGGGATCCTCACACACTTGGCCACACTCCCTGCTGAGCACTATAGTGATCCTCCCTGATAACCAGTTAGCACCATTGCCGGGACTTCCTGTTGTGTGTGACTGACAGCTGTGTCCTGGTCTGGGTTATGAGCCAGGATCCTCACACACTTGGACTCACTCTGCCCTGATCCCTATAGTGAGTCCAGATAACCAGTGAGTGCCCATGGGCGGGACTTCCTGTAGTGTGTGATTGATGGCCAAGTGCCAGGGTCACTCTGAGGTCACATTTTGATTGATGGGCAACCATGTGGTCAGGGACAACCCCTGATGACTGATTTTAGGGATCAGGGGTCAGGGAGAGGAAAAAGATCAACAGTAAATTGATTGATTATTGTGGAGTTAGTGATGAAGACTGACTGTGTCCTATGACTAGTTATCACTACTTAGTGAATAGTTATTATTAGTTAGTGACTAATTATCATTAGTTAGTGACAAATTAGTGTTAATTAGTGATGAGTTATCTTAGTTAGTGACAAGTTACTGTCAAGTTATCACTAGTCAGTGAGTAGTTATCATCAGTTAGTGACTAGTTATCACTAGTTATTGATGAGTTATCACTAGTTAGTGACTAGTCAGTGAATAGTTACCACTAGTTAGCAAGTAGTCAGCATTAGTTAGCAGTTATCACTAGTTAGTGACTAGATGCTGTGAGTTAGTGACTAGTTTCATCTGTGAGTGACTACTTATCAATAGTTAGTGAGTAGTCATCACTAGTTAGTGGCTAGTCATCAGTAGTTAGTAACTAGTCACCACGAGTTAACAAGTAGTCATCACTAGTTAGTTAGTAGTTATCACTAGTTTATTCTTTTTAATGTGTAGTGTTATTTTAAATCCTTTGCTATTTGTATTGTTTGGTTTTGTTTGTTGTTATTTTGAGACATGTTATCTTTACATAATTCTGGTTGTACTGGGACTCACTGTGCAGACCAGGCTGGCTTCAAAATCAGTCTGACTTGCCTCTAAAAGGATTAAAAGTGTGCAATACCAGTCAGGGTTTCTCAAACCCCTGTTAAAAAGTCATGTGTGGAATGTACACAGTTGCTTTTCAGAAATGTTGGGAACTTCAAATTTGTTACTGTACAAGGTCTAAACTGAAACCTCACTTCATATGCTCCCCAGAATGCTGGCTATGCTCAGCTGGTACCCCAAGAGCAAGAGCTCTCAACAGAGGGCCTTGAGAATTGCTTCTAAACCCTGTGTGAATATGGTTGCTGGGATTAGAATTTTGGACCTCATCCCTGTGTGGGCATTGTTTTCTAGGAGAGTAGTAAAAGCTATATTGAATGTTGAAATTTGGGGAATGTATTCTAGAAAGTCACTAAGAAACTTACTTCCTTTTCACTAGCCCCTCATTCTAGTTACAGAATTAACTAGAGATTAAATATACTCTTGAACTCAAAAGTCATAGCTTATTTCTATATTTATACTTTTTAATGGCTTTTTCTCATGAAACAGAATTCTATTGTCCTGTATTTTAAGGAGAGTTGACAATCCTTCTCTTCCTATTCTATATGTGTCCTGGCTGATTTTCAATCAATTCCAGACTACAAACTGCTCCAAACTGCCTACAATGTGCCAGCCTCAGATGTTTTTTAGAAGCTGCATCCCAGACTATTCCAAAACAGCCTGCACTTTACTGCCCCAGGGGGCTCCACAGAATGTGTGCAGCAGTGAAACATTTGACCAGCCAGCAATCTTCTCTCCCTTCCTTGATTTGACCACCATTCCAGCCTCCTGAGCCCCCTGACAACAATGTAACAATTTCAGCTCAGAAGCATTTACAGAAGAGATTACAAAAAGTAGATTGCTGCAACAAGACCAAAAACAAACCAGGTATTTAAACTAGAGGGAAGAAAAGTCTCCAACAGTTAAAAGCATTTATACCACCAATATGGAGAGAAAGTGGAACTAAGATTATTATATATATGTGTATATCTACATATTAGAAAAGTAGAATTTTTTAAGAATTAAAAAAGAAAATTACTGATGTAGCACTTTTTTAATAAAAGGGGCCTTGGAAAAATAACATAAACTAGAAAGGGGAGGGGAGATTTGGGTTGGGTTGAAGATTTCAGAAGACATAGTGAGAGAAGCTGTGTGAACAATATTGGCTAAACAAAAATGACAGAAATGGAGGGAAGGAGAGAGAATGTGAGGGAAGAGGAAAGCAGGAGAGACAAGAGAGATGAGCAAAGGACAAGGTTTGGAGGAGAGAGTGGCTGATTCTTAGAGGAGACACTTCTGCCTCAGGCTTCTTTTCTTAGGCTATGGGATCCAGGAAATGAGACCTAGCCAGGCATTTCCTCTCTGAAGTTCAAACAGCTCAGTCCAGAAAGTTCCTTTTGCAGGCTGGGTCCTGCCTGATGTTCCTGCACTTAAGTGCATGCCTCTGTAACTGCTGCAGAGTTGAATTTTTGTCAGGATTATATATATTTTGTCACATATATAGTTCCTGATTTCCCGTTACAGGAGAGAGGAAATCCTTGTCCAGTTCCTGACTTTAGTGGAATTGCTTTGAGTTTTTCTCCATTAAGTTTGATACTGGCTGTCAGCTTCTTGCAAATCAACTTACTTATATTTAGGTATTCTCCCTGTATTCCTGATCTCTCCAGGGCTTTAATCATAAAGGAGTGTTGGATTTTGTCAAAAGGTTTTTCCGCATCTAAGGATATGATCATGTGGTTTTGTTCCTTTAGTTTATATAATGGACAACATTTACATTTTTTTGTATGTTAAACCATCCCTGCATTTCTGGGATGAAGTCTATTTGGTCATGGTGGATGATATCTATTATGCATTGTTGTATATGGTTTGCCAAGATTTTGTTGAGAATTTTCACATCAATATTCATGAGGGAAATTGGTCTATAATTCTCCTTCTTTGTTGTGTCTTTGAGTGACTTGGGTATTAGTGTGATTGTGGCCTCATAAAAGGAATTTGGCAATATTCCTTCAGTTTCTACTGTGTGAAATAGTTTGAGGAGTAACATTACTAATTCTTCTTTGAATGTCTGGTAGAATCCAGCACTGAATCCATCTGGATCAGGGCTTTTATTTTGGGGGAGGTTTTTATTAACATCTTCAATTTCCTGAAGGGTTATAGGCCTGTTTAGGAGATTAATCTGATCTTCATTTAATTTTGGTAGATGGTACCTGTCCAGAAAGCTGTCCATTTCTTCTAGGTTTTCCATTTTTGTGGAATACAGATAGTCAAAATATGATCTGATAATTCTCTGTATTTCCTGGGGGTCTGTTGTTATATCCCCCTATTCATTTCTGATTTTGTGGATTTGAACACACTCTCTGTGTTTTTTGATTAGTTTGGCTAAGGGATTATCTATCTTGTTAACTTTCTCAAAGAACCAACTCTTAGATTTGTTGATTCTTTTTATTGTTCTTTTTGTTTCAATTGTATTGATTTCAGCTCTAAGTATGATTATTTCCTGCTGTCTACTCCTTCTAGGTGACATTGCTTCTAATTGTTCTAAGGCTTTCAGCTGCACTGTTAGGTCTCTAGTGTGGGTTTTCTCTAGGTTTTTCATATAGGCATCTAGCACTATGAATTTTCCTCTTAAGACTGCATGGATTGTGTTCCACAAGTTTGGATAAGTTATAGATTCATTTTCATTGAATTCTAGGAAGACTTTGATTTCTTTCTTAATTTCTTCCTTGACCCAGAGATGGTTCAGCTGAGTCATGTTTAGTTTCCATGAGTTGGTAGGCTTTCTTTGGGTTTTGATGTTGTTGAACTCTAACTTTAGGCCCTGGTAGTCTGATATGTTACAAGGGATTATTTCCATTTTTTGTATCTGCTGATATTTGCTTTATGACCAATTATGTGGTCAATTTTGGAGAAAGTTCTATGAGGAGCTGAGAAATATGTATATTCCTTTGCCTTTGGGTGGAAGGTTCTGTAGATATCTATGAAATCCATTTGCATCATAACCTACTTTAGACTCTTTATTTTTCTGTTGAAGCTCTGTCTGGTTGATCTATCCAGGGTTTAAAGTGGAGTATTGAAGTCTCCCACTATTAGGGTATAA
>PVIH01030082.1:0-12652 GCA_004025045.1 Sigmodon hispidus
CTTTTTCTCTCTCTTCCTCTTTCTCTCCCTCTCTCTCTCTCCCTCTTTCTTTCTCCCTCCATCCCCCTCTCTCTCTTTCTCTTGCTCTCTCTCTCTCTCTCTCTCTCTCTCTCTCCATCCCTCTGTCACCCTCCCTCTCCCCCCCCACCCTGCTCCCCCATTGAACAGCTTTGATCTTCTATGGCTGGCAGCCTGATGGCTGAGAGATGAATGGAAAGAAAACTCAAGGTGTTTTTTCTCCATTTAGAGGGACATTTGCATTTCAAATGAACACCTTTAAAGATGAAACAGCATTCTGTTCTTTAGTAGTTAATACTTAATGGTGGAATTTCAGATTTCGAGAGAACTAAGGGAGCTGGCATATTTGTCCCATGCCTATCTTATCAGGCTGTGTCACTGTCTTTAGCTTTTATGTCTGTAGACAGCTTTCTCACCACAACCTAGTCTAGGATTTGTAATGCATTGCAGAAAATTAAAAGCAGATGATTGATTAAGTGTGTGTGTGCATGTGTACGTGCACATGTGTGTAAGGGGTTCAGGGGTTCTAACTACATATTCTAATTTGAATCTATAGACAGAATCTGTAAAAACTTTATGTTCATGATCAACACTTAGAAAGTATTTATTAGTCATTGAGTAAAATTAATAAAAATTGCTTTTGTGTATGTGTGTGCTAGTGGGGGAGACACACAGAGAGAACATGTTCACCAGCTGTAATCATGGACTTGGCTCATGTGATTTGAAGTATATACATTCTTAAATCAACATAATAAATTTCAAGCTATTGCTGCCTGAGGTCCCAACCTCCAGCAGCACAGGGTAAACAAAGGAATCCACAGCACTGGAGTGTATTAGACTTTTCTATCTGAGGGGGTTGGAGAAAAGATGCTCACACTCTTTCTTGATGGTTTCCTTCTTTAGCCTCTTCTGTCCTTTTACTGAATACCATACTTTTCTACAGCTTATATACCCCACCAAAGGTTTTCAGACAATGTAGGAATTACAATGTGATTAAATTCCACTTTTCAAGTGAATGGTTATAATGAATACAGGTAAAAACATGTTTCATCTCTTTTACGTGATTAGAAACAAAGTCACCTTGGTAATCCTCATACATTTACATCTAAGTATCTTGTTACAGAATAACAGAATATGAATAAGTAAGAAACATTTTTTTTTCTCAGCCAACTCTTTTGTTGGCAGGCTGCAAATTGTAATTACAAAGAAAGAACCAATCATCTTATTATTTATCTTGAAAGGTAATCTCATAAAGAATCATAAGCCTAAATTTTTATACATAAAAACCATCAGTCAGCTGTACATTAGATCTTTAGGGAGTATACTCACTCATCAATAGTTTTTTATATCAGGAGAGAAATAGACACAAGAAATTAACATCACCTTTAATCATTAATCAAACCTAGCAAGGAAAGTAAGCCAAGTAACAGTTGTGCTGCTTTGTATTATTGACCCTAATCTACTGAACCTATAATTCAGCTATGTATCTTTGTGAACTTTAGATTGTTTCCTAGAGTTTTTCATCTTAAGGCTATTATCAAAACATCTAATCTAGCCTGAAGTTTTAAAGTTTTGTTTCAGCTAATGGTGCACATAAAAACCTTTGTGTCTTTCAGTATCAAGATTAAAGGAATTTTAGCCAGACTGGCTTCTGGGGTTTAGTTGTTTTCTTCATTATTAACTTGAGCTGTGTTCTAATGCAGCTCCTAAGGTGAAACTCATAGGGCCTAGCTGTGTTAACATATCCTTGTATTTATTTTTATTCATCAAAACTCTGCATATATTATCATCATTATTATCAATTAGACAACAACTTAGGAGGAATTATCTTTATGGTAATCCACAGATAAAATGCCAGGAGAACAGGATGTTTCCATGGGATAAACACACAATACATGAGGTAGAGATCTCCCCACACCCATAAACACCATGCCAGATACCAGAGAAAGATAGTAGCAGCAAACCTGTAAAGGCACAGCAGAAGCAATAGACAGTCAGAGTCAGTAGTCTCAGGCCTTGTCTATAGGAGACTGACTCAACAGAGAGCTTCCTCCTGGTGAGCTGACATCTTTTCTTTCTGTTTTTATTAAGTATAAAGTCTCATTTTTTATCCATGTATCACCTTATTCAAACTCCCTTCCCCCTCCCACCCCTCCCAGTCACTTTCTCTTCTCCCCATCTCCTTATCTCCTCCCCAGCAAGGGCAGGAGGTCCCAAGGTCCCCAGGTGGCTTAGATCAGCATCCACTCCAGGCAAATCTGCTTTCCTCACCCTAATATCTAGACTGGGTCAGGTGTTCCTCTGGAGGGATGGGCTCCAAGGTGCCAGTTCAAGGTGCTTCAGATCCAAAGTTGTTCAGTGGTTGTGGTTTGCAGCTTGGACATGCTTTGCTTTTAGTTTAAAGTCCACTAATGAGTGAGTACATCCCCTGCTTATCTTTCTGGGTTTGTGATACCTCACTCAGGAAGATATTCTCCAAATCCATCCATTTGCCTGCAAATTCCAGGATATCGTTTTTTCTTACTGCTGAGTAGTACTCCATTGTGTAGACAAACCACAGCTTGTTAATCCATTCTTCACTTGAGGGGCATCTAGATTGTTTCCAGGTTCTTGCTATTACGAATAATGATGAGCTGACATCTTAAACCTCAAATGATACCTGCTGTTTCTCTGACGCAGCCACTGACAGGGAGTGAGTATGATATTTAATGATTGACTTCACAGCTAAAGTGAGATTATAGAAGGTCCTCAGAACACCGTGTATGAGACTTTCTTGTTTAATCTCCTTGATATTCAACTTCCAGGTCTTCAGAGGATGACTACCTTCAGATCATCACAAACATACAAAAATGTCCATGGAGACGGCAAGCAGAAGAATATGAGAATTTCAGGTAAAAAATGAATTTTTATAAATAATATGAGTGGAAAATGCATTATTTATTTGGTTCTTAGGGAATAAAAGCATCATATTGTTAAAAAGAAAAGTGAGAGGGTCAACTAATAACCTGAAAAGCTAAAATCTACAATCTTGTGAAACAGTTGTGTTTCTTTCCAGTGGCTGATACAGGCATTTGTAATTTTACCTCTGAAATTAACTCCAGAGAAACCAAAGTTCAAAAGAAAGCTTTTATTATGTCATTTACTGTGTGTTAGATTGATGTCAGTTTTTGGGTGATTTCCACTTGCTCAACATTTTTTTTTGTAAATACAATGTTATAACACCAGAGGATTCTAGGAAAGCATGGAAGGAAGATAATTGACCATGATACCATTACTTTAGAATGAAAACTGGACTGAGGAGCTGGCTCAGGACTTAAAGTACTTGTTGTATATGCATGAAAGCCTGTGTTTAAATCCTCTGACCCTACTTAAGAAGCTGGGCATAGTCCTGTACACTACTAGTATCCCCATGCTTGGGAAGTGGATACAGGAAGTTCCCTGAACTTGCTGGACACCAGACTAGCTCCAAGTTCAGTGAGAGATCCTCTCTCAAGGGAATAAGAATCAGGCACTCAGCTTCCTCTCTGGCCTCCATGTTCACACACAGGCGCACATACACAAGTCAACACACCACACTTATACCCTCATGCTGAGTATATACTCAAAAATTTTAAAAATTAATTAAAAATTGACAAATTTTTTGCTTTCTTCATATCATCTTCTCTTCTCCATCAATTTTCTCTGGTTTTTATAACACAAGCAGCATTAAGAGGCCCAAATTTCTCTAGATGTAAACCGACCAAATTGCCATCAACTTGGCAAAACAACACTACCAGGCCACCATTCAAGAGCCATCTGCAGGATGGGTATATTAGCTTACCCTGGACTTCCTTCAGTGACCAAAAGATTGCCACAACTTCTAGGCTTACACAGTGGGCCCTAGGCATAGCAAGAACCTTTTTAGTCTGTTAGTTAATCATTAATTCAGTCACTCAATCAATAAGTTATCTGCTTTGCTTGGTATCTTTGTTCCCAATGTTTTTTATGTATAGAGTAGGTCATTTGTCTCTTTGGACTTTCCCAGTCTTGATTATTCTGGTTTGGTTTATTGCCTGCACTCCATCTTTGCTCTGCATTCCTCACAGCATTTGGCCTGTAATAAAATTATCTGGAGACATGGCTTTCTTTTCTTGAAAGCTAACAGTTTGGTTTTCTTATTGCTGATGCTTCTCTCTAAGAAGTAGTTGCTACTTGGTTCTCCTTTCTGTCGAAAAGCTGCCCACCCCCACCCCACCCCCTCACCCTCCTACTCTCCACCCCCCACCCCTGTCTGTGTGGTGCTAGGCTCTGTCTCTCCCTCCTTTCAGTATACTCTGAATTGACAGCTAGTAGAAGAAAGCTTTCAGTTAGTTCCTATTGGGTAAAGAGAAGCTCTCTGACTAAGTCATAGCACAAAATGAATACTTTCTCTTTCCCTCTCTGTTAGATAGACATGTGGATGTCATGGTTTCCCATAGGACCCCTCCCACACTGGCATCTCTTCTGTCATTTCAGGGTGGGAGATTCTGCTGTGGCTTAAATAAAAAATGTTCTCTACAAATGTGCATGTGAAATGCTAGGTTCCCAATGCTGTTGGGGCTTAGTGGGGGAGGGGAGATACTAGAAATTTCAGGAGACATTGGACATGGTTGGGAGAAGTTGGTCAGAAGTCACATGTCTTTCAAGGTTATAACTGGTCCCTAGTCATTTTTCTCTGCTTCTCAAAAGCCATGAGGTGAAGAAATGCTTCTACCACATGCTTCAGCTGTCATGATGACCCATCCAAAGCATGAGATAGAGCCCTTTACCAAATATTCTGTGAGTGTGAGAAAAAGAAAAGAAAGGAAAGAAGGAAGAAAGGAAGGAATGAAGGATAATTCACTTTAAGGCAGGGACTGAGTAAACAGGGAAGGCAGGGTCTGAGAGCAGGGGGAGGGAGCCCAGTATCCAGGATTGCCTTTCTCATAGATGCTTACTGAATGTCAAAGGGTCAAGAGGCAGAGAAGTTAAGCAGAGCTTCCAGCATCCTTGGAAAGGCCAGTTCTCAAAAGGACTAAATTAGAATTATTTTCATCCTCAGCTGGATTTAAGAGTTCTGCCCTTAGCTCAGATAACTAATGGAAACAGAAAGTAAATCCTCTCTGGAAGAAAGGAGTGTTATTCAGAGACTGAAATTGGCTTTTCAAGTTCTCACACACAATCTGACACAATTAAAAGAATATTTTCTCTTAAAAGATAATCCTTTTATCCTCTTCCTTTTAAAGATAACATCATATGTTCCTGACTGGCCTTAAACTGGCCATGGAATCAAGGATGACCTTAAACTCCTCATCTTCTTGCCTCAGTCTCAGGAGTGCTGGGATTACAGGTGTGCACTAGCACCATATTGTGTTTATGTGCGGCAGGATTTTGAACTTAGGGTTTCATGTGTACTAGCTATAAATTCTACCAATTGAGCTACATTCCCAGCTTGCCCCAAATAAAAATCAGCAGTCTCTTTAATCCTAAAGCTGCATGATGAGCATTCCTGCTGTATATTATGATAGATGGGAGCTATATGATAGATGGCACCATTTTGCCTTAGTACCATTCCCACATAAAGAGTGAATCAGTAACCATGGTGATTACACAGCAGCCTATCCATCCCTTTAGAGCCAATTGAAGTAAACATCTGGAGCTATACCATTTATTGTTTGTTGCAATTCAAGAGACTAGTCACAGTGACATTTATTCATTTGCTTGAATATGTATTATATTATAATGCTTATTTTATAGACATATTTGTTAGCTAAATGATGCAAACCCTCAACAGAACTTTCTGCAATTAAATTATAATAACCAAATCTGGGAGCCTCTGACTATTTATAAATCTGGCCTTATAGAAACACCCCTGTTATTATAGATGTCAAGTAGCTAAATAGTTTTCCATCTGATTTATTTATAGCATTTTATGTCAAACTGAAGAATAAAATGTATAGTTTAAAAAGGCAATAACATTCTTTTAGCAGCCATTATAAAAGTGACATTAAATTCTCAAGAATATGAGCAAGTGAATATGTAATAAAAATCTATCTGAAACCCCTTGTTGAAAGTTTCTAAGGTTATTCCTGGGGACTATTTAAAATTTATAGGATTTCTGTGGTCAAATGAGCTAAAAATATAGGAGCTTAAAAGTATTTTTTCTCTTAAGTAAATATGCTACTTGCTAGGAGAAGGGGTACAATTTATTCACTCACAAATATTTGTGTAGGACTCACTGTGTCAAAGTACAGTAGCCTCCTTTACTACCTGGTATAGTGCTGTGTACAAAGAGGACCTCAGTAAGTAGCAAAGTGAAAGGGTACACAAAATAATCAAGAAAAGTGCAGTTTCTTTACTGACCTCAAAGAATTTTTGGTTAGTTCAGAAAGACAAAAATAAATAAAATATAAATTTACTTATGAAAATGTCAAAAAGATTCTTTTAGACAAATGCTATAATCCAGTGAAAGATAACGATAAGTGTAATTTTTTGACATTTTTTTCTAGAAAAATGCTATGATAATCCAGTGAAAGAGAACTATAAGTGTAATTTTTTGACATTTTTTTCTAGAAGGAAACAGAGTTTGAGGATTAGCTCTGAGGGTGCTAGAAAGGGAGGGAGGGACCAATGGGGGAATGAGGAGGCCAGGCATTGAATTCAAGTATGTCTGGGTGGGAGCTACAAACATGCGTTTAGCATAAAGGGGATGCTTGTAGGTCGAATGGGGACAACCTGAGGCTGCACAGGGCTCTGACTACTACACGAAAGACTCTAGGCATTTTGTGGATAGAAAGGGCCAATAGAAATATTCCTAGCAGGAAAGTTGCACAGCAGATGTATTGCGTTACAAAAGTACTCGGCATACTACGGTATGAATTGGAGGTTTTTTCTTGCCATTTTCCCTTCCCATACATTTTTATGTCTTTTATCGCATTTTATCCTAGGCAAACACCAAAAGTGTAATTTTAAAATGAGGAGTGCCTTCTCAGAACCTGCCCCTCCCCTATTCCATTTTTTTTATTACTAGATCCAGTCATAACTCTTTTTTAAATAACTTTATTATTTATTCTTTTTTCCTTAAATATTTTATTTAATGAATTTTTTAAATTCTTTTTTCTTTTTTATTTATTTTTGAATAAAGTGTTTATCTATGTATCACTTTGCTCAAACTCCCTTCCCCCTCTCACTTCTTCCAGTCACTTTCTCTTCTCCCCATCTCCTTATCACCTCCCCAGAAAGAGCAGGAGGTCCCAAGGTCCCAACGTGGCTTAGTTAAGCATCCACTCCAGGCAAGTCTGATTTCTTCATCCTAATATCAAGACTGGGTTAGATGTTCCTCTGGAGGAAATGGGTTCCAAGGTGCTTCAGATCCCATGCTGTTCATTGGTTGTGGTTTGCAGCTTGGGTGTGCTTTGCTTTTTATTTAAAGTCCACTAATGAGTGAGTACATCCCCTGCTTATATGTCTGGGATGGAGAATATCCTCCTGAGGGAGGTATCACAAATGCCTGCAGATTTTAGAATATCATTTTTCCTTACTGCTGACTAGTGCTCCATTGTGTAAATGTACTACAGTTTGTTACTCCACTTTTCAGCTGAAAAGCATCTAGGTTGTTTCCAGTTCTTGCTATTATGAATAATGCTGCTATGAACATAGTTGAGCTAATGCTTTTGGGGTGCAAAAGTGCATCTTTACGATATATGCCCAATAGTGGTATTGATGGGTCCTTGGGGAGATTGATTCCTGGTTTTCCGAAAAACCACCACACTGCATTCCAGAGTGGCTGAACAAGCTGACACTCCCATCAACAATGGAGGAGTGTTCCCCTTGCTCTGCAACCTCTCCAGCATAGGCTGTCATTTTTGTCTTTAATCTCAGCCATTCTGACAGGTGTAAGGTGATATCTCAAAGTTGTTTTGATTTGCATTTCTCTGATGGCTAAAGATGTCAAGCACTTTTTCAAGTGCCTTTCAGCCATTTGTAATTCTTCTACTGAGAATTCCCTTTTTAATTCTGAACTCCATTTTTTTCAAGGCAGTTATATTTTATTTCAATTATTCTGTTTATAAAAACCAACTACAAGGCATATATTATTAAGAATAGAAGTCAAAGTGGGTTGGATATTCAACTCAAGCTAAACACATGAGATGTTAATCACTTTTCTTTTTTCTAATTTCATTGTTTTATTTTTAAAGTATTTTTAATTAAAATGTAATTACATAATTTTTTTCTTTTTTTCTCCCTAAACCTCTTCTTTGTCTCTGCTCTTACTCTCTCAAATTGGCAGCCCTTTTTCTTTTATTATTATTATTATTATTATGAACAAAGAAATCACACTTTCTATACTTGTATATCCTTATTCAAGGTCCCTTCCCCCTCCCACCACATCAGGTCATTCTTCTCCACAGCTCCCCATCCCCTCCCTGGGCAGGCAGCAGGCAGTCCCATGGTCCCACTATCCTGATATTGCTTAGTTCAGTCTCCATTCCTGGCAGATCCAGTTTTCTCCCTCCTCCCTCAAGACTGAGTCAGGTGTTCCTCTAGGAGGAGTGGGATCCAAGGAGTCAGTCCAGGGTGTTTCTGATCCCAAGCTCTGAACTTCACTTTTAATTGGGATATTTAAGGCTTTGGACTCTGGTTTCTGGAGTTCTCTATATATTTTAGAGATCAGTCCTTTGTCATTTGTAGGATTTGTGAAAATCTTTTCCCATTCTGTAGGCTGTTTGTTTTGTCTTATTGGTTGTGTCTTTGGCTTTACAGAAGCTTTTCAGCTTCAGGAAGTCCCACTTATTGACTGTTGTTCTTAGTGTCTGTGCTACTGGTGTTATATTTAGGAAGTGGTCACCTGTGCCAATGCGTTGAAGGGTATTTCCCACTTTCTTTTCTATCAAGTTCAAAGTGGCTGGGTTTATGTTGAGGTCTTTGATTCACTTGGATTTGAGTTTTGTGCAGGATGACAGGCTTGGATCTTACACACTACCATCCAGCTATGCCAACACCATTTGTTAAATATACTATCTTTTTTCCATTGAATATTTTGGGCCTCTTTGTCAAAGATCAGGTGTTCATAGGTTTTTGGATTTATGTATGGATCTTCAATTCAATTCCATTGATCCACAAGTCTGTTTTTATGCCAATATCAAGCTGTTTTTATTACTGTAGCTCTATAGTATAATTTGAAGTCTGGGATGGTGATGCCTCCTGAGGTTCTTTTGTTGAGCAAAATTGTTTTGGCAATCCTGGCTTTCCTGCTATTCCAAATGAAATTGAGTATTGTTCTTTCAAGGTGTGTAAACAATTGTGTTGGGATTTTGATGGGAAGTGCATTAACTCTGCAGATTGCTTTTGGTAGAATTGCCATTTTTACTATGTTGATCCTACCTATCCAAGAACATGGGAGAGCTTTCCATCTTCTGATATCCTCTTCAATTTCTTTCTTCAGTGATTTAAAGTTTTTATCAAATAGATCTGTTACTTCCTTGATTATAGTTACTCCAAGGTATTTAACAATATTTGCAGCTATTATAAAGGGTGATGCTTCCCTTATTTCTTTTTCAGCCCTTTTATCTTTAACAGGCTGTGTTTCAAGTAACCCTGGGACAAGAAGACATAGTAGACATTTCCTTATTCTGGAAATATATTGAACTAAGAGAAAATGTGCTCTCCAAGCCAGAAAAACAAGTGTAGGAAAGTCCCTCTTCTCAACAGGCTCTCCTTTTTACTATATATTTTTTTCTGCTTTTGTAAATCACATTTAATTGTGGGCCTGAGAACTTTAAAGCTTTGTTTAAACAATGACTTCTTCTTTTAGATTACACCTGGAAATGGGAAGTTTTAACAGAAAAGGTTCTTTATCACATGTCCATGTGATTGGTTTCCCAAAGCCCTTAGTCCCAGTGTTCAGGAAGGAGAGGCAGGCTCTGGGCCAACCTGGTCTACACAGCAAGTTTCAGACTAACCTATTTAAAAAACCAAGAACCATAATTATTGAATTATCATCAGATAATTAGACTCTTTCCCAATGGACCAAAGTGTTCTAAGCATCCCTTTGCATTCGAGATCATCTTTGTTATGGGATTTGACTGTTTATTTCCCCTTTTGTGTAGACATGCTTGTCATAGGACACATACATTGACTTCTTCCTTTCCTTTAGACTGTCAACTGAACCTAGTTAAGGAGAGATTTAAGAATGAAATAAAGATCTTCTGTGTCCCTTTTCTCTTGACTTCCAACTTCAATATAGTTATACAGAGTCAACCATATTTAGGTACAGTTGGAAGTTTCTGTTCTACCTGGCTGATCCTGCAGTCATTTCTTTCAAATAATCACAGCTTATTTTAATTACAAGCTGACTGATCTATGGCTCAGGCTTATTACTTGCTAACTCTTATACTCTAAGTTAACCCATATTTCTATTTATACTTAGCCACATGGCTTGGCACCTTTTTGTTCAGTACAGTGTTCTCATCTTTCTCATCTGCTTCCTCTGTGTCTTGTTATGTTCCTCTACCCTTCAGCTTCCCAGAATTCTCCTAGTCTGGTTGCCACACATCTACTTCCTGTCTAGCTACTTGGCCAATCAGCATTTTATTAAATAAATGTTTACAGTGACAAATATTTACAGTGTACAAAAGCACAAATCCACAGCATTGACATGTCTACCACCTTTGCTTTTAAAACTATTTGCTGATCTTTTTATTAGGAGTTTTCCTACTCCCCCAAGGTAGGACATAAAATCTACCTGAATTTGAACCTGGGAAATGGCCATTCTTCATGGCCTTCCCTCTCACTTTTATAAACCAAGGTCTACTCATTTGTCTGAGCATGACACTGAGATGCCCGATTATGATCCTGAATTTTTTGAGAATGACACTGAGATGTTCTATTGAAACGAAACATGCTCCCTCTTCCATACTTACTCATTTTTACCCTTGAAAATTCTTTTTTTTTAAAAAAATGAGACTTTATTAAAAAAATAACACTCTGTTATTTAAGTCTTTTCTAAAGTACAAAATTACATGGTTCAAGGAAGCATAGGACATGATAAGAGGTAAGAAAACAGGAATAGAATAAATGTACAGACAATCTATTGAGAATGATAGAAAGATTAAAGAAAGTCAACAAGTGATTATAAAATCTGGATTTCACCTTTGAAATGAAGATAAAAGCATGCCACACTATGTGCTTTAATTCATCTCAACATATACTTATTGAAGAAAATTTTTATTTTTAATAATTTTTTTCTATTTTGGACATTATATTTTCCCATTCTCTTTCCTCTCTCTAAGCCATCCAATAACATCCTTTCTTTCAAATTCATGACCTCTATCTTTTATTAACTGTTGAAATTTATAAAAATATGTTCTTTCTTCCTTTCTTTTTTTCTTCTGGAGTTGAAGAC
Organism: Sigmodon hispidus; assembly: GCA_004025045.1. Classification (NCBI taxonomy): domain Eukaryota; kingdom Metazoa; phylum Chordata; class Mammalia; order Rodentia; family Cricetidae; genus Sigmodon; species Sigmodon hispidus. Next base: position 11,420 of record PVIH01030082.1, read on the forward strand.
TTAAGAAAATAGACAATTTTTTATGTTATCCATACAATCAACTTGGTTTGAAAATGGTCTTGGATAGCATGATTGTCTTTGCTGAGCATTTATCCATATTTACTATCAAGTTGCTATGCAGATAATAGTGACTGTGTTTGCATTCTCCAGAAAAATAAAACCATTGGGCTATATACATAGTTACAAAAATATTTATTTTAAGAAATTGACTCAAACAATTATATGAAATGTCAAACCATAAATATAGCAGACAGGTTTGAAGGCTGGAAACCTCCAGAGACCACCCAATAGCACAGTCCAATTCTGATGGATATATGCTTTGAAAAAAAAAAGACAGTCAAATTTGGTGCTGAGATGGTAGTTCAGTTGCTAAAGTATTTACCTTGGAAACACAGGGATGTGTTTAATCTTCAGAATCTACATAAAAAATATGGGAAGGCTGCTAAGTGGCTTGTTTTGTTTGAACAACACGTCATATATTTATTTTCTAAACAACCACTTAAAGGAAAAATTTTACCATATTACTTCTGGCTAATAAAAGCCCAAGGTGAGTTCTTAATCTTTTTTTTCTTTATTTATTTTGTATTTATCAAGAAAAACAGTAAAATGAATTTAAAATGCTGATAAGTTAACAATAACTATAAAGAAGATAAAAATCATAAGCGTGACTTATCAAGGGTGATAATGCAAATAAGATTGCTACACATATATTTACTTTGTGTTCAGCTTTCCCTCTGAATTTTTTTTGCCATCTCTGTATATCCTTATTCAAGGTCCCTTCCCCCTCCCGACACATCAGGTCATTTTTTCTTCTTCACAACTCCCCGTCCCCTCCCTGGGCAGGGAGCAGACAGTCCTATGGTCCCACTGACCCAATAATGCTTGGATCAGTTTCCACTCCTGGCAAATCCAGTTTTGTCCACCCTCCCTCAAGAGTGAGTCAGGTGTTCCTATAGTTGGAGTGGGATTCGAAGGGTCAGTTCAGGGTGTTTCTGATCCCAAGCTGTTCAGTGGTTGTGCTTTTCAGCTTGGGAATGCTTGGCTTTTTTTCTTGTTTGTTTGTTTAGAGACCACTAATGAGTGAGTACATCCCCTGCTTATCTTTCTGAGTTTGTGATACCTCGCTCAGGAGGATATTCTCCAAATCCATCCATTTGCCTGTGAATTTTAGGATATCATTTTTTCTTACTGCTGAGTAGTATTCCATTGTGTAGATGTACCACAGTTTGTTAA
>PVIH01030083.1:0-12649 GCA_004025045.1 Sigmodon hispidus
GCCTGTAGCCTGCCAATGGCCACTAGGCAGAATTTGCTGCCCTGGCCAGCCTCTGGGTCATCGTCGGGGAGGGAGACACCTTCATGAAGGAAAAGAAGAGTGATTCACAGACATCTCAAACTCAAATCCCTTTACAGGCAAATGACTTGAGACTCACCAATACATTTCAGTATGAAGATGCTAAATATAAAATGATTTTTAACAGGTAATCCATCACACAGGAGCTATCACTGTTTGTTGTCTGTGCACTGTCCTGAGCGGGACTTTTGTAACTGTGACCCTGACCTTCCTCCTGCTCCCAGTGCTCAGATTACAGGCATGCACCGCCACATCTGGCTTCAATACTTTAACTGTAACAAACCGGAAAATACAAGGCCCAGGCAATTTTCTAAAAACATATACTTTATATATGCTATGTGATTATATCACACACAGAGAAGTAAGCATTCCTGACTAACCAGTGACTTTTGAAGTAAGCAAAAATACAAAAATTAAATTATCCCAAACACCAAAAGATATTTATAGAAAAATGGAAGAAGAGTGCATCCCTCCCAACCTCCGCATCTCTCATTTTTATCCAGGAAAAGACATTTTCTTGATAGCGATACAGAAGCATGAAGATCCAACATATACTAACTATGATTTACAGATAAGCTCACTAAAAAGTTCATGTGTCATTATGTATAACAGTTCAAATTAACTTTTCTCAGTTATATTAATTCCCATTTACTGGCTAATGTAATGGGAATGTACCAGGAATTGGGCTGTCTGCTTTTCTTACATTAAATCTAGTTCTCACAATGATATCCTTATGAGAAAACTGATGTAAAGATCAAGTAACTTACCACAGGTTAAACTAGTAACATAATGCCAGAAAGCAAATGTCGGTTTTCCCAAATCTATGTTAATTTCTTCTTAAAATATATTACTCCTCAAAACCTCAACACCATTTCAGTTTGTCCAAATTAACTGAATTAAATTCTAATGTTTTAAGCTGGGCACAGTGGTGAAACACCTTTAATCCTAGCATTTAGCAGGCAAGACAGGTGGATTACTGTGAGTCAGAGGCCAGCCTGGTCTATGTAAGGAATTCGAGGACAGCCAGGGTTACATAGAGAGACTGTGTCTCAAAAAAATAAAATATAATTCCAATGTTTCTTTGCCACAACTGCTTAAAGACACGGTATTCAATGTAAACTAGTATTATAAGTCTGAATGTTTTAAAACTGTAATAGTTACTTGCTTATTCATTCATTTTTTTCTGCTTTTTGGTCATTATATATGAAGGCAAGTACTCTACTACTGAGCTATATTCCTAGACCTAAAAACTGAATTCTAAGCCATCCATGTTAGTTCATGTTTGGCAATTCCAGGAGGAGGTTGAGGTGAGGAAACTGCTTGAACTTAGTTCCAGACCAGCAATACACAAATATCTATTTTATATATGATATTACATACTATAAATATAGTAAGTATCAGCAATACACTTTAAAAGACTTATTTAGTTTTGCATATTTTTCTGTGTGAGTTTAGGGGCACCACATATATACAGAAACCTGAAGAGGCCAGAAGAGGGTGTCAGACCCCTAGGAGCTGGAATTGTAGGTGATTGTAACCCAACATATGGGTACTGAGAATTGGATCCACGTTTTCTGCAAGAGCAGTAAGTGCTCTTAACTCACTCATAACCTCCCTACCTGCTGGAGGCCAGGCCTTGATGTAGCCTGTGCAGTGGACCACCACAAAGTGAGGTTCTCCATCCTTCACAGAGCCAAGTCCGTTCCTAAGGAGAGATACAGGAATCAGGGCAGAAACTTGATGAAGTAATAAACATGTCTGTTAAAAGCATTCATTCATTCATTTATTTATCCATTTATCACTGCTACGCATGTATATGATATGTACGGGGCTGCATGTACTACCTCAAACCTGTGGAGGTTAGAGTCAGGGGAGAGAAAAATTCTGTAGAATCAGTTCTCTCCACCCACCCTTTTGTAGTTCGTGGGATAGAAGCAAGTGACTTTATCTGCTAAGCCATCTTGCTGGCCCCAGAGTATTTTGTTTTCTTTTTATCTTTAATATTTTTTTTTTAAAACTTTCTTTATTCATTTATTTATTTGCCTTGGTGTTTGCCTGGAACTGGAACTACAGACAGTTGTTAGCTGCCATGTGGGTGCTGGGAATTGAACCCGGGTCCTCTGGAAGAGCAGACGGTGCTCTTAACCGCTGAGCCCTCTCTCCAGCCCACCTTTAATATTTTTTTACATTTGCTAGTGTGTGTATGTATGCATGTATGTATTTGTGTATGTATGCATGTATGTATGTTGTATATGTGTGTATGTATGCATGGATGTATGTGTGTATGTATGCATGTATGTATGTTGTGTATGTATGTATGTATGTTGTGTATGTGTGTGTATGCATGTATGTATGTTGTGCATGTATGTATGTGTGTGTATGTATGTATGTGTGTATGCATGTATGTGTGTGTATGTATGTATGTATGTATGTGGGTACATGGAGTTCAGAGGACAACCTATGGGAGTCAGTTCTTTCCTAGTACCATGTGAGCTCTAGGAATTAAACTGAGCTGTCAGGTCTGGCAGAGATCACCTTTATCAAAAAGCAAATTTGAAAAGGAAACAAAACCTAAGTACCTTTAACTTTAGTTTCTTGGATTCGGAAAACTATCTAACCAATGCTTGACCTTCCCACCCCAAAATAACTTTTTAGCCCCTGTTGAAGTAAAACACACAAGAAAAACAGGTAAAGTAGTAAGCAACTTTCTTAAACAGAATGAACAAGAGAAGCTTTTAGAGGTCAGAAACCACCAGGCAGTGGTAGTGCACAACTTTGATCCCTGTACTTGGGAGGAGAGGCAGATGGATCTCTGAGTTCAAGGCCAGCCTGGTCTACAGAGTTTCAGGAAAGCCAGGTCTACACAGAGAAACCCTGTCTTAAAACACCAAAAACAAACAAATAAATATGTAAAGTTTAAAAACATTGCTAGAAAGTGAGTGACAGGGAGGTAAAAGAAGAGGGCGAGCTGATAGAGGAAGTAAAACTCCACCTCTTGATTTCGTTGTCTAGCATTTTACCTGCATCTATTCCTCAAAAAGCTCAGTCTATTCATGGAAACGGGGTCCACAGAGCTATTGCCACACCTGTTGTAACAAACAAAAAAAATAAAAGTTGCAGGACTATGATAAATAATAACAGCAGGATAAGAGGATCCAACTACATACATATAACTGGCAACAAGGAGGTCAAACCAGCTTGTAAAACCTTCTCTGATTTTTGTTTGCTTATTGTTTTGTTTTGTAATTTGAGGCAGCACTTCAAGTCTAGGCTGGTCTGGGCTATCTATGTAGTCAGGGTCTATCATGGACTGACCCTTTCTTCAGCCACCAGTACCTGAAGAATAGTATTACAAGCATAGACCAACATCATCAGTTCTAGATGTTGTTGGATATTGAACCCACAGCTCCATGCATTTTAGACAAGCCATCTACCAAAAATGCCACATTCCCAGACCATTTAAAAACACACATAGATACATATACATGCATATACAATTTATTTATTTGGTGTGTGTGTGTCGCTGTGTATATGTGAAGGGCAGAAGATAACTTAGGGGAGCTGGTTCTCTCCACCATGTAGGTCCCAGTAATCAAACTCACTGTCAGATTTTCTGCCAAATTTCCTTACTACATTATCTCTGTGGTTGCCAACCTAGACCAGTTTCTCAGACAGGATCTCATGCAGCACAGAATGGCCTCTAACTCCTCATCTGCCTGCCTTTAACTCTCAAAGTGATGAGGTACACGGAAGCACCATCATGCTAACAATAATTTTTTTTTTTTTAAACTTTACTTATTTATTTGCCTTGGTGTTTGCCTGAAACTGGAACTACAGACAGTTGTCAGCTGCCATGTGGGTGCTGGGAATCGAACCCGGGTCCTCTGGAAGAGCAGACGGTGCTCTTAACCGCTGAGCCATCTCTCCAGCCCCGCTAACAATAATTTTGTAGACTACTTTTTAAAAAGTTTTTTTTAAGAGTGTTAAGACTTTCGTGTAGCTAGGCAGTTAACAGCACATGCCTTTATCCCAGCATCTGCGAGGCAGAGGCAGGCAGACCTCTCTCTGTGAGTTTGAGACCAGCTTGAGCTACAGAGCAAATTCCAGGATAGCCAGAGCTACACAGAGAAACCTAGTCTTGAAAAAACAAACATACATACAAAAAGCAAGAACAAAACTCAAAAAACCTTTTGCGCATTCCAGACAAGTATCCTATCACTGAGCAGTAAGCCCCCTTTCTCTATTTCATTTTATTTTTTACTTTTTTTTAAGAAATAGGGTCTTATTGTGTCGTGTATGCTAGCCTGTAACTCATGATCTTCCTCCCCTGGCCTCCAAGGCTCTAGGATTACAGGCATGTACCACCCGATCACCAGATCTAGACTATTTAAGACAATACCCTACGATCTAGCCTTAGCTGGCCAGAACACTGCTAGGCAGGCCACACTGGCCTTACAGCAATCCTCCTGCCTCAGCCTTCTAAGTGCTGGCATCAAAGGCCTGTAACTTTGATGTCTAGCTTTTCATTTCTTTAAAAAAATTAGATAAGCCAAGCATGGTGACACATATCTGTTATAGCAGTACTTCGGAGGTAGAGGTGGGTAGATCAGGAGTCCAAGGCTATCTTAAAGTACACAGTAAGTTTGAGACCAGCCTAGGCCACAAAAGATTCTCAAAAAACAAAAACAAAACAAAACAACCCCACCAAAGGATAAAGAAATGATTGAGTAAATTTTAGATACTTAAATATGCATCATGTTCTCTTCTACATATTTTCATGTTATCACTCCAGCTAATCCTCCTAACAACATTTTAAATTTGACAGTATTCACCTCCATTATTAGATGATGAAATCAAAGCACCATGTCTTAAAATATCAAAACTAAAATTCAAATCCATGGAATACTATGAATTAAAACAATGCACCTGGGAGATAGAGGCAAGCAGATCTCTGTGAGTTCAAGACCACTCTGGTCTATATAGCCAATTCCAAACCAGTCAGGGCTACATAGTGAGACAAAGTAAATAAATAACAACATTCTGTCAAGTATAGCAGCACACACCCTCTCTAGACCCAGCTGCTTGGAAAACCTAAATGGAAGGAGGAGTTTGAAATGAGCCTGGACAACATAATATTGTAAGCATTCCCAAGGCCAGCAGCATTCACCTGAGATGGAGTAGAGCTGCTGCCACGACCCTGGGTGTGGCTATGCAAACATGGGCCCACCCACCCTCTTAAAGAAAGCGCTCACTCAAGATTCTCTCTCTCTCTCTTCTGCTTCTCCCACATGCCTGCTTCCCTACTAATAAACTCTGGTGTAGTATTCCGGGTGTTGAGATTCTAATCACGCAAAAAAAAAACAACAAATATGACCTCATCTATAATATAACTATAATACAAACTATAATAATCTTGATCCTAAACCATTAAACTAAGTAATATGAAATTTTGTACCTTTGCCAGGAAATCTTTCTTTTTATTCCATTTCTCCTAAACATTGTCTAAGAGGTTGTAGTCTATCTCCACTGTGCAGCCTGAACTTACTTTCTGACTTTCATAAAACAGTTTTCTGAGCCAGACATGGTGGCACCAACACCTGGGAGGTACAGGCAGGAACAGCAGAAGTTCCAAGCCAGTTGGGTTACATAAAATTCCATCTCAAAAATCTGAAAAACAAAAACAAAAACCCTACCAGGCTTGGTGGAGCACACCTTTGATCCCAGAACTCAGGAGGCAAAGGCAGGAGAATCCCTGTGTGAATTGAGGCCAGCCTGGTCTATAAAGAGAAATCTGACTCAAACAAAAAAAACCACAAAAACAACCCCCAAAACAATAAACAAACAAAAATCTGAAAAACCTTGCCAGTGAGATGGCCTATCAGCTAAAGGCACTTGCCACACAAGACTCATGGACTGAACTGGATTACCTCAACCCACATGGTCAAAGCAGAAAAACACTTCCAACAACTCGTACTCCAACCTCCACATACATGAATCCACATCCACATACATCATGCACACAAAAGGTATTGTTTTAATCTGAAAAACAAAATGACAAAAAAGCCTGTAATCCTAGCACTTAGATGCCAAAGCATGCAATGAGTTTGAGGCCTGATACATATATGGGGGAGGGTTAAGGTATTAACTGCTGAGCCATCTCTCCAGCCCCTTCAACTCTGACTATTGAGACAAAGTCTCTCAACAGGACTTGAAGCTCACCAATTTGGCTAGATCTCTCCAGAAATGGGATAAGCAAAGCGATCATGTCTAGCCTCTTTAAATGGGTACGGGGGGGGGGGGGGCTGGAGAGATGGCTCAGCGGTTGAGAGCACTGACTGTTCTTCCAGAGGACCTGAGTTCGATTCCCAGCAACCACATGGCAGCTCACAACTGTCTGCAGTTTCAGGTCCATGCAAAACACCAAGGCAAATAGATAAATAAAAAAAAAAGTTTAAAAAAAAAAAAATGGGTACAGGGGATTGAATTCAGTTGCTTTTTAAAAAAAAAATTATTTTATGTGAATTAACTGTGTAAGGGTGTCAGATCTTTGAATTACAGACAGTCGTTAGCTGCCACCTGGATGGTGGGAATCAAACTTGGGTCCTCTGGAAGAACAGTCAGTGCTCTTAATTGCTGAGCCATCTCTGCAGCCCTCAATTCAGTTCTTCATGCTTGTGCAGCAAGCATTTATACTGAGCTACCTCCTTAGTAAATGGATCCATCTTTTTAAAGATTTATTTTTATTTTGTGTATGAGTGTTTTACCTGCTTCACATATGTGCAAGATTTAGGTGGCCTATTGGCCCCTTAAGGAGGTCAGACAAAGGGTATCAGACCCCTTGGAGTCTGAGTCACAGATGGCTGTGAGCCACCCACCACATGAGTACTATGCATCCAACCTGTGTCCTCTGGAAGAAGAGCAAGCACTCTCAACTAGAAAACCATCTCTCCAGGCCCCTGAATCCATTTAAAACATCTTTATGTATGGGTGTTTTGGTGCATGTCTGTGCACTACTTCCATGCCTAGTGTCCACATAAGCCAGAAGAAAGCATCAGGTCCCCCAGAACTGGAGTTACAGTAAGCTACCATGTAGTGCTGGTAATGAAACCGGGTCCTCTGGAAGAGCAGAAAAGTACTCTGAACTGCTGAGACCCCTGAATCCATTTTTATATCAATAAGATAGTAACCAAAAATCTTACCCTATGAACAGTTGTGAAAATAAAGTTAGAAGACAGGAATAAGGAGAAACAAAGGACCTACCAACTATGCCATAGGAGTAATTCATCCAGTGCTGTTCCACCTACTAAGTACTACATTAGAACTATGATAAGACAGCTCCTTCTAACTGTGAGAATATAGCTCTAGAAATTAAATGTTAATGCCTTTGACAGAAATGAAAGCTTCAGCTACTCATTATTCCCACCCCTACACAACCCCAAGTTTCACACTCACCTCATTCGACAAATAAATGATCTTCTTGAGCCCATACACATCCTCATGGAAGACTGCTGACCTTCCTTTTTCACGGTCCCAGTCTTTAGATCCAGGATTCGCCCTGGAGAAGGATGTGGAGAGCAAGCTGAAGTTGATTCTTGTGAATGGGAAAGGGAAGAGACTGAGGGAGCAAAGCTAAGTGTCCATCCATCCCTGCCCTCCAGCCTTCCTATGACACAGATGCTTCTTTCTTCAAGCCTTAGCTGCTTCCTTCCTTCCTTCCTCACTGCTCTACAATGGATGGCACTGGCGATGGCTCTAAGTGCAGCAGGAGCGGAAGGAAGCAAGAGGCAAGGCATGGCTTTTCTCTGTTTTGGGTTTCTCTGTGTAGCCCTGGCTGCACTGGAACTCACTATGCAGACCAGGCTGGCCTCAAACCCAGAGAGCTGCCTGTCTCTGCCTCTCAAGTACTGGCATTAAAGGTGTGAGGCGCCATTATCTGGACAAGCAAGGTATATTCTTCTGCTTGTTTTTTTGTTTTGTTGGTTTTTTACATACATACAGAATTTTATTTTTACTATTGCATGCACGTGTCCATTCACAGACATCGTGGTCGGAGGACAACTCTATGGAGTTGGTGCCCCTTATGCTTTCACACATGACAAGTTCCTTTACCCACTAAGCAATCTACTCAGTCTATTTATTATCTTCAAGCTTGGAGGGGTGGAGTGTCTGCTTTAAAAGCAATTAATTTTACATGCTAAGAAATATATCTTTCGGAAAACAAAACTTTTTCTCTCCTTTATTTATTAAAAAAATAGCAATAACCTCTGGGGAGACAGAAAACTAGAAAAGTGAAATGTACAAAATCACAAAGGAAGAGAAAAACTAAAAAACCAAACAGAGTTAATATGAGTATGTGCACTCTACAGATGCTGGAATTTATGTTCTAACTACCAGTTAATCTGTTTCCTTTTGTAACTTCCTATACAGTGCCTAGACCAGATGTCCCCTATTCCTCTTCCCGGATGTGGGCAGAGAACTAACCCTCCTTTAAATGGGTGGAAGGGAGAAAACACACAGGAGAACAATGACAACAGCCAGCTACCGTATATACTGACCAGTAACCAGATCCCATACTAGCTACCGTATATACTGACCAATAACCAGATCCCATTATTAAAACCTACCAAGAAGCTAGCACAGTAGTTATGAAAAAATGCCAGATGACAAATGAAATACAAGCACAGATAATGTGGAGACAGGAAGGAAACTATTGTACATCTTAATTTTCTTATTTTATGTACAGTATAATTAAGATACAAGTTAATTTAAGAGATGAAACATTTTCTAAGAATAAGCCACAGTGTAGATACTCTGCATGTGAATTATTAAGGGAAAATTTTTTTTAAGCTCTGCGAGATTCAACACATCAATGTAAGAGCTTAAATATCTCTAATGACTCAGCAAAATAAAAAATCCCCCTCCCCTCATTTGCTATCTACCCAGCTCTCACCTGTCAGGGCATTTTCTGAAGTAGAAAGTTGCTCTCGAAGTTTATCCACATCATCTGGGTGCACCTGATCATAGAGTGTGCTCCCAAACCATTCAGACTGTGGCTGGTTCAAAACAGGAGTCACTGAATCAGAGACATAAACCACCCGGCCAGTCTCACATGAGACGATAAACAGAAAGCCATCTGCTGCCTCCAAGATCAAATGTTTCAGTTCCTGGTCAAGAAAATACATTGAAATTAATGGTGAAGTCTGAAAAGCAATATATTTCTAGTCACAGGAAGCAGTAAGATTCTTTGGTATATAAGCATTGTTCCATTAAGAATTGTAGGCTTGTACCTCAGCTGAGCCATGGGTTCCCACCCTAAATATTCATGGGCAAAATTTTTTTGCAATAAGTATTTATTCTATTTCTCTAAGTTGCTAGCCACCTCTTTTAATACTCAAGGAAGAATAAAATAGCTTACAATGAGGGGGCAGGGCTTTCCAGCCTTGGAGTCATGGCAATCCTCTAGCTTTAGCTTCTCAAATGCTGAAATTAGAACTAACACATATAGCTAATAAGGAGCCTTTTAAAAAAACTAAAAAATCATGGTCTCATGTAGACCAGTCTGAACTCAAACTTGCTACATAGTGAAGGATGACCCTGAATTTCTGACCATCCTGCCTCTACTTCCCAGATACTGGGATTATAGGTGTGCAGCACCACCCTGATTTTATAGGGTGTCAATTAAACCCAAGGCTGTGTGAATGCTAGCAAGCACTCTATATAAAGTGAAATATCTCCAGCCCCTAACAGAGGATAAGACTTGTTGATCTTATCCTCTTGTGGTCTCTTTTTAGGATCTCTTTACCTTCCTTCTCTCCAATCAGGTCTATAAACACAAAATTTTCCTAATTCTATACAAATCTTCCCTCAACTTGTCCAGGGTTTGTTGTTATTGCTACATTAAAGGATTTATGTTTTAATTTTTAGGCAGTAAGTAGCCATAAAAACATAATTAGATCACTGTCATCTTGAGGGTAGACTAAAGAAGGTAAAAGCATCATACTCAATGGTCCTGTTCGCTCTTACTTTTCAATCACCTCTCAGTCTTCACTCTAAGCCACTATCTATGGTTTGTTTTTGTGTTAAGTGGTCTGCTTGTATCCTCCTGATTGCCAATTCAGGGCCTTTCCTGGATCCCCATCGTTTTTAAATTACGTTTTTCTCCTCTGCACCCACTGTGCTCTATAAACTTTATTCTTGCCTAGCACCTTCTGGAACTCCATGTCTGCTTCAGGTTCTCTTCCCTCGGCTCGCAGTTACAAGTAGACATTTCCTAGGCTCGCTCATCTCTTTTCAGAGTCCACACACATACTTCTGAACCATAAAATAAAACCCGAGTCTACACCTCCGAATCAATCTTCCCACGGGCCTCCCCACTGATTTCCTGATTTCTGAGGCATTGACAGTAACTCAGAGAGACAGCCTGTATGTATCTTGATGCTGAGATTAAAGCAGTGTCACCACAGCCAGCACCTAATTCCTCCATCTACACTCCTATAAGCCTCATTGCTGCTCCCATGGCATAGCATTAGTTATCAATTTACAGACCTGCCCTATCTTTTATCATCTTTGTATTTCTCATAGCATAAAGTCCTTGGTTTGCCACAGAAGCAGCATACCTGAGGTATGTTTAGTCAATACCTGCATGTGTTCTAAAGAAGTAAACTGAGTATCTGTTTGTATATAGATAGCTATTAAATGTGCCGCATGAGCTGGCAAACAGACCATCCTATTTGGAAAACTTATTCCTTTCTCTCAAGCTATATTACTATAATCCTTAGATGAATATGGTGACATTACATTAAATGTCCTTTGCCTTATTCTTTATAATACCTGTATTTTCTAAAACTTCCCACAGTAATCACACACTGCAGATGTATATACATTTATTTTAGATAAGGTCTTATGTATATGAGATTGGCCCACAGGAAGATGATTTCATCTGCTTCTTACTCCTACACTATTGCTTAAATTACAGGTTATGAGCTACCATATCCAGTTATATATGGTGCTAGGGATCAAACTTGGGGCTTTCTAGGAATGAACAATCATATGTATCTTTTTTTTTTTTTTTGAAACGGAGTCTTACACAGAGATCTAGATTCAATCTGCTCTACCAACGAGATACAACCATAGCTCTTAGATGCAGTTCCTGAATGATGGGAAGTATTTACGCCACCTGTTTTCATGTGTGTATCCAGTGTAACAGAAATATGATGGAGCAGCAAAGACTGCCTGTTAGACTCTAGGACTGGAAGTTGCTTTAGGGGTGAGAAAGATTTCTTCCATCTTCTTGAATCCTAAACCCAAGGAATCCTGGTTCCATGAATGTGATAATCTCTCTAGGATTGCAGCCTTCCTTCATTTTACAAGCTGTATTTATGAGCCAAGTTCTAAAATATCTAAAGTCTTGATAAACAGTTCTCACTCTTGTCTACTTCTCACTAACCCAATACTTAGTTATAGCCAGGTACTGGAATTCATTTTCACATGTGGTCTGATGTCTGCTGAGGCATCAGCCTCCTGAAGCTGGTTGTGGGGGCAGGAGGGAGGTCAGTCCAGGTCACTGTTGGCAGTGTAGTGAGTTGGTGGCTACATGAGACCTTACCTCAAAAACAAACAAAAACCCAAAAACCCCACTCAATTAGTCCAAAACTTTCCACATAAACAGAGACACTCTTAAGCTCCAGAGACCTGATCAGTGAGGAAAGATGGCTTGTAGGATCCGTCAGTGGATGTGTTGCCAGTTCCCCTCAGAGACTTCATGTGGGAAACAGCCATGCGTAAGATGGTTAGCTTGTCTGGTTTTCGAGCCAGGGCACTGCAAGTAGGTACCATGTCTGACAGTTCCGTGATGTAAGCTGTCATCTTGTTCCGTCGCCTCCGTTCAATTTCACTATGGTTTTCCCTGCATGGAGAAAGAGAGGGAAGCTCCTTTCTAGGTGGTCACATCTGGTCCTTTGGTATCAGGAGAGTGATATGGATGCTAGGTCAGCTGCTCAAGTTGTAGTACTTAGGTGTGATGAAGTTCAAGTCTCAGAAGCAAGCAGTTCAACCTCATGCACAGTGAGCATGAAAGAAGCTAAGCCTAGGAAAGGAAGAAGTGCACAATGCCTCCCTCTCCAGAAACCATTTCCTCTCCTCCAAATTACCATTTCTTCTGAGTAAAAAAATATTTTAAAAATAATATTTAAAGATGGGTGTGGTGGTAAATGCATTTAATCCCAGAACTACAGGCAGAGGTAAGCAGATCTCTTGAGTTCTAGGCCACTTTGGTCTGCAGAATGAGTTCAAGGACAGTCAGGGCTAAACAGATAGGCTGCCTCAAACAAACAAACAAACAAACAAATAAAAAAGAAATAATACATTGGTTTTTTTTTTTAATGCTGATTTCATTTACTTAAGTTCTTTTTTTTTTTTTTTTTTTTTTTTTTTTTTTTTTTTTTTTTTTTTTTTTTTTTTTTTTTTTTTTTTTTTTTTTTTTTTTTTTTTTTTTTTTTTTTTTTTTTTTTTTTTTTTTTTTTTTTTTTTTTTTTTTTTTTTTTTTTTTTTTTTTTTTTTTTTTTTTTTTTTT
>PVIH01030084.1:0-12645 GCA_004025045.1 Sigmodon hispidus
TATGCCAACATCATTTGTTAAATATACTATCTTTTTTCCATTGAATGTTTTGGGCCTCTTTGTCAAAGATCAGGTGTTCATAGGTTTTTGGGTTAATGTCTGGATCCTCAATTCTATTCCATTGGTCCACAAGTCTGTTTTTATGCCAGTACCAGGCTGTTTTTATTACTGTAGCTCTATAGTATAGCTTGAAGTCAGGTATGGTGATACCTCCTGAGGTTCTTTTGTTGAGTAAAATTATTTTGGCAATCCTGGCTTTCCTGTTATTCCAAATGAAATTGAGTATTGTTCTTTCAAGGTCCAAAAAATATTGTGTTGGTATTTTGATGGACAGTGCATTGAATCTGTAGATTGCCTTTGGTAGAACTGCCATTTTTACTATGTTGATCCTACCAATCCAGGAACATGGGAGAACTTTCCATTTTCTGATATCCTCTTCAATTTCTTTCTTCAGTGATTTAAAATTTTGTCAAATAGGTCTGTTACTTCTTTGGTTATAGTTACTCCAAGGTATTTAATACTATTTGTAGCTATTATGAAGGGTAATGTTTCCATAAATTCTATTCTTTATACCCTTTGTGTTGGTTTTTTTTTTTCCTGCTGATGTTGCATCTTCTGTTATGGTGCCTTAGCTTTGGGAGGAGTGTTGTTGTATATATGTTTCCATTATGCCTGACAATTCTGCAGTATCATTCCCTGACATATTGCGTAACTGTGTTACCCATCAACTACTGCAAATTGCAGCTTCTCAGAATGGGAGATGCATTTATCTATGAGTAAAGCAGTATGTCAGTAAGAGTTGGTGTGATACTATATCCATTTAATGATTTAATAATAATAGATTCTCTTCCATGGGCAGTAACCTGCCTAACTATATATCAAGGTATGAGTTTTAACCTATGAAGCAGGTCTCATTTGAAACAACAACAAAAATTGTTATTTTTAAGATGTTCATTGCATGTTTACACTAATCGACATGTTTTACAAGAAAATTGTTATTTTTAGCTCTAAATGTTCAAGGGTTATAAGAACTGAGGACTACCATTTTTCTTACATAGCTTGCATATTACTTTCCAGCACAATAAAAGCTATCTAGTAGAAATAAATCTTCCAAGACAAATCCAGCTTGATTTTGCCTTATTCTATGTTTCAAGCATGTGCATTTAGTAATATGGTTTTTTGATCAAGTTCTGGGGTCTAGCCAAGAACAGGGTCATTTGTCTATGATATTTGAAGCTTTATGGGACTTTACAGGCAATTCTAAAATAAATTTCTATGTATTGCAAATGTAACACATCTATCTCATTTTTTATATGATAGACATATGCATTTCCTAATTTTCCTCCTGGTTATGACTTACCTCATTAAATTAATTTTCCCAGTTGCACTAATTTACTTGTGAATTCCATAATTTATATTTTTCTTAATAGCTAAATAATATCTTATATAAATACACCATATTTTCATTATCCACTTTTTATTTAATGGACATTTAAGATAGTTCTATTTTATGTGTATTGATAATAGAATAAAGTGACTGTGAATACATATTTATATAAAAAAATATTAAATCCTTTGACAATATATTCAGGAGTGGTATAGCTATATCATAGTGTAGATATATTTTTATATTTTGAAGAACTTGCTTACTGATTTTTATAGTGGCTGCAATACTTTGCATTATCACTAACAGTGAATAAGTTTTCCCATTACTCCATATGCAAGATAGCATTTATATTTATGTTCTTATATATTATCTTTTATCATATCCATTTTTATAAATGTATGTTTGCTTCTTTGTGAAAAATCAGTGGCCCTAAGAGTTAATATATGGATTTTCAATTTTACTCCATTTTTCAGTGAGTGGGGTATTTTGCTTACCCTATGCCTTTTTTCATTACTACATCTTTGTAATGTGTTTTCAAATATTGAATGATGTTATACCCATCCATTTTCTTTCTGATCAGGGTTGTTTGCTATTTTGACTCTTTTACATTTTCATAAAAATTTTAAGACATCTTTATGTTTCAGTGAGGAACTCCTGTGGGATAATGCTATAATTTTTTAAAAATTTGTAAATAAAAATAATTGTTTAGTAAAACAATGATTGCCAAGAAGGTAAGCAGGAAGTAGAAGTGGAGGAACCAGACTAGGAGAGCTCTGGGTAGAAAAAGAAGAGATGCAGATACTAGTCAGACAAGGACAAAGGAAGAAGACAATGCTGCACTGAAAAAAGGTAACAAGCCACATAGCTAAATATAAACAAGAAATATGGATTAACTTATAGTGTAAAAGCTGATTAGTAATATGCCTGAACCATAGACCAAACAGCAAGTAATTAATATAAGCCTCTGTATGTTTCGTTGGGACTAAATGATTGTCAGACCAGCTGGACCAGGCAGAGAAACTCTAACTACAAATGGTGTTCCAATATACCCATGTGAATGTTGAAAAAACTTTATAAGGGTTCTAGAACACAGAAAATGAGCCAAAACTAGCTTGCTAGTTGTGTCTTTCAAGTAGTCCTTGGGACTAAGATGCAATGGCCTGTGAACTTGAGCTGCAACTTGGCAGGTTTCCACCCTTTCACAGAAACCGCAGTACAAGCACAAAGTATCTGTTCATATCGACAAAAAGGAAACAGAGAAAACAACAGCTTTTTGGTAGCAGCATTTTCTCATGTGTCCTCTGTTTTCTGGCAGCTAACAGAGGCATGGCTCCTTTAAGGGAGGCTTTCTGCCTAAGTTGAACAGGCAAAGTCCTCAAAAGATACAGTTGCCAAAAGCTTTTTATGGTGTTTATCAGCAGTGGGTAGTTGTGCACAAATAAGTCTTTGTGAAATTATTTGGAACGTAATGGCTGCAAGACTGACCAGTTGGGACAGAAAAATTTCTGAATACAAATTTTATGGGAATTTTGATGGAGATTATATTGACTCTATAGATTGCTTTGCTGGCAGAATAAATATTTTCCCTATAATAATTTTTTCAATCCATCAACATGGGCAGCATTTCCATCTTATAATGTACTATTCAGTTTATTTTTTATTGTCATAAATTATTAATTGTACAAAATTTTGTCACCTATTTGGTTAGACCATTTCCAAGGTAGTTGTAAAAGAATTGTGAATAGTATTGTTTTTTATTTAGGGTGTTTGTCACTTGTATATAAAAACATTACTGCGGTAGAGGCACATATCTTTTTTTAAAGTTTTAATTTTTTTATGTTACAAACTACCTACAGTCCCCCTTCTCTCCTCTTCTCTTGATCCCATCACCTGCCTCATAATACCCATTCACCTCTCAGAATGGATAAAGTTTCCTTTGAAGAGTTAACAAAATCTGGAATATCAAGCTAAAAAAGACAAAGCTCCTCCACTTTGTATCAAGTCTAAAAAAGGTATTTCACTAGACATAATTGTGGTGATATACTATATATTTAATAAAATAAGCCTGCAATATCCTAGAACAGAATTACAGACTGTCAGCCATGTGAAGTTCAGAGAATATCATGAAAGTCAGAAAGTGATGACTCATGCTTTTAATCCCAGCACTCAGGAGACAGAGATCTTTCTGTATTTCTGTCAGCTTAAGGCCAAACAGCCAAGAAGTAGTGCCTTACACTTTTTAATTGGTTTTTCTTTTTTTAAATTATTATGAATAAATTCATATTTTTTATGACTTGTTCAAACTCCCTTCCCCCTCCTGCCCCTTCTAGTCACTCTCTCTTCTCCACATCACTGTACCTCCTCCCCAGCAAGGGCAAGAAGCCCCAAGATCCCAATGTGGCTTAGTTCAGCATCCACTCCTGGCAGATCTGCTTTCCTCACTCCAACATGAAGATTAGGACTGATCTCTAAAATATATAGAGAACTCAAGAAACTCAAGAAAAAATGTATAGAGTCAGAAAACTAGAGCCCAAAACCTTGAATAACTCAATCAAAAAATGGGGTTCAGATATAAAAAGGGAATTCTCAGCAGAAGAATTACAAATGGCTGAAAGGCACTTGAAAAAGTGCTAGACATCTTTAGCCATCAGAGAAATGCAAATCAAAACAAATTTGAGATACCACCTGACATCTGTCAGATTGACTAAGATAAAAGACACAGATGACAGCCTATGCTGGAGAGGTTGCAGAGCAAGGAGAACATTCCTCCATTGTTAGTGGAAGTGTCAACTTGTTCAACCACTCTGGAATGCAGTATCCCTTATACTTTTAATCCTAACTCTAGGATTATAATGCAATGTTGAACCTGGAAATGAAACAGCTTGGTGGGGAAGATATTTAGGCAGAAGGAAGCAGTCATTCATCTATTTCATAGAAGTGACCAGCCTAGCTGAGTGAGGACTTTTGAAAACAGCATTACTCTGTTCAAACTGAGAAGTTGGCTGGATGAGAATGGATTGTGTTCTGTTTCCTCTCTCTGCCTTTCCAGCTTCTCTCCAATATCTAGATCTGGGATTTCAGTATATATTTGCTAGAATTCATGCAATATTTGGCACTCATCTTTAGGGGCATGAATTCCCAAAACAAAAACAAACAAAAAGCTACTTGCCAGCCAAAGTTAAACATGACTAGAGTAACTATAGACAGGCTAGGTTTTTGGTTAAATGTTTGCCTTCAGCCTTAGGCAGAGCCCACCACAGAAGATTTTTCTCCACATACATTAGGGTAATTTTATGGACACGAGCCTCCTTTCTCTTGGTGTGTTGTGGGTTTCTTTGGACCCCTTTCCTTGGGCCACTAATACATTAACTAGCTACTCAACTTTATACTCTTCTGAATAGTGACTGAAAACAACTCTGGTGAGTAAATTGAGATTTATAATAAAAGTAAATTTATTTAAGGCAGAGAGGGACCTTTTTCACACAGTAGAAATAAAAAAAATAGTATAATGGAAGATGGTTAATCTTTTTTTTGATGTTACTTTAGACAATTTGAAACTGGAACCAGTAAAAGAAAAGATGAATAATGTATATGGGATTATCGCCATAATGTTTATTATGAGTATTATTTGTTTGGTTATTTCTATTTATTATTTAAAAGTCACTTAGTGGGAATGCTAAAAAGAAAGTCTTAAAATAATCCTGTTAAGAGAAAACACAGAGATATTTACACCTAGATAAAGGAATTTAGAGAACCAATCTCTACATTGTCTTACAAAATTACACAAAACAACCTAAAACTTTTAAACAGCCAACATGCAGTAGCTTTAAAGAAATTTCAAAATGATAAAAATTGTTCTGAAGTTATTTGGACTCTAGTACAAATGTTATATTTAAGGAGAGCCAAGGAAGCAATTGTCACTTATGCTTCTACAGTGGAAGACACAGTAAAAGGATGAGACCAAAACAATAGAACAAAGAAGCAGAGACAGAGGCATAAAAAATATCTCAAGACTAGCTTCTAGGAGAGGGAGATTAACTACTGAAGTAAACATAATGGTACCAGATTCAGAAGCCTTTGAAAATGCTAACTCACAATCTAAAAGGATAATTAGGCCATTAAAAGCAGAGTCAGCACCCTTGGTGTATTGGATTCAAAATATAATTAAGTTAAAATCTTATAACTGTAATGATAACTGGGTCAGAGAAGTTATTTCTAGAAGTTTAAAGAAAAGTCCAAATATCAAATGTTACAATTGTGGAAGGCAAAGTCTCATAAAAAGAGACTATAAACAAGTCATTCCCAGAAGCAATGTTTTTGTTAAGAATAATCTCGAGAGAATACCATCCCTTCTAAAGTATGCAGAATATGTGGCAAGAAAGGCTTTGGACAAATAAGTGCAGGTCAACAAGGGACAGCCAGATAACTTTTTGCCATTGGGAATTGCCAGGAGATGATTTTTAAAAGTTCCCATATCAAATCCAGTTTAGTCTTTTTCTGCTATCTTTAGGAAACACCTTCCCAGAGCAATTAAAGAAACTGAAGCCTATTTTAAAAAATCATACTGCTCTGGACAATAAACAAGCTATAGAAAAGAGAACAAAGAATTTAGGAAAGTCCATAAAGTAAATATTTTTGTAAACTTTTATAAATAGAGGCCAAATTAAAAATAAAAATGAATGATATTGTCATTGAAGTTTTTGTAAATAAAGGAGAGGATATAACAATAATTTCTCTAGAATCTTGGCATCCAAATTGGCCCCTTCAAGAGGTAAATGTTCAATTTTTTCGAGGTGGAATGTTTTCCAGGTAAAACAGTGTTCATGATGGCTTAAATGTATAAAGCCAGAAAACTAGAGAGGAAAATTAATGCCATATGTGGCTAATATTGCTAAGAATATGAGGATTAGACTTATTCCAACAATGGAATACTCAGATTAACATTTCTCCAAACTCTGAAACAAACTGTAAACTAACATATTTCTAGGAAACTATTAGAAGCTATTATGAGAAACAATCAGAAACCAACTATTTAGATTGTACAAAAACAAGTCATAACAACTGCTGATCTTTCAAATGCACCACAGTGCTACCTTTAAAATGGTTAACAAATAAACCTACATGGGTTCACCAATGGACTTTAACAAAAGAGAAATTGCAGGCCTTAGAGTGGCTGATACAGGAGCAGTTAAATGCTCCACATATTGAAGAATCAACCAGCCCTTGGAATTCTCCTGTATTTGTTATTTTTAAAAAAAATCTGAAAAATGGAAAATGGTAACAGATCTAAGAATAGTAAACAAGCTGATTCAGCCAATGAGTTCTCTACAATATGGAATTCTTTTGTCTTCTCAATTACTTAAATAATGGCCTATTGTAGTTATTGACTTAAAAGACTGTTTCATTATGATGCCTCTACAGAAATAGGACAAAGAAAAATGCCCCTTTACAGTGCCCACTTATAATAATTTTTGACCTGTAAAAAGATATCAATGGAGGGTTCTTCCATGGGAAATGTTAAATAGCCTCACTTTGTGACAGTATTTTGTACAACAGCCATAAGGAGAGATATGTAACCATTTCCTACAGTGAATCATTTACCACCACATGAATGATATCTTGTTGAATGATTCCAATATAAAAGCATTAGAATGAATGTTTGAAGAGGTAAAAAAATGCCTGTTTGGAAATCACAAATTGCTCTTAAAAATACAAAAGAAAGCTCCATTAATTACTTAGATAAACAAAGCACAAATTCTTGTTGGTATTTAGTAAAATCTCAAAGCCAAATATTGGGGAAAAGCTGGAATACCAGAGAAAAAAAGAGAACACAGTCAATTCTCACCCAGTTAACTTCTCAGACTGAACAAAGTAAAGGTTATCTTGAAGAGTCTTCTACCTGGCTGGTTGCTCCTACAGCAAACCTTCTTATCTGGCTACACTTGCCTTAACTATCTTCTATGTCTAGTTGTTTCACTTATTAGTTTAACTCTACATTATAACCCTAGGCTTAATATTAAAGGTGTGATGTATTACTGTTTTGTTTTCAGGCTTTGAACCCACAGAAACACAGAGAGAACCTGAGTGATAGCATTAACCACTCAGTCATTCCCAGGATGAAATTAAAGACATGAGATACCACTTTTCTTCCCTGTGCTGTGATTAAAGGTGTGAGTTACTACTTTCTGATTCTCATGGCTTAACTGTGGGTAATTCAGTTCTCTTATATTCCAGGCTGAATTTAATAAATATAAAATATATCACCATGGATCAACAAAAATTAGACCCCAAAAGGGACAAATTAGGAGACATAGATTGTGGATTCTTTATGATTTCCAAAGATTGCCAGGAGACATTTCCAATATGTGAAACACTATTTGTTAAAAAAATAAAAAATAAAAGACAAACAAAACAAAACAAGAAAAACAACAACAAAGCAAACATGACTTGGAAAATTTGTTCAAAACCTTAAATGGTGACAAGGACTTAAATATGTCAAGAGAATTGTGAGAAAATTTGCTTTGGGGGAAAAGAAATTACAGCATAAATGTGATGATCTTGTGGATCCCGACCTTAATTGCATTCTGGTGATTTTATGTTCTAAGCATTCTCCTACAGGAATTTTAATGAAAAGGGAAAATACTATATTGTAATGAATATTTCTCCCATATAAACTGAGTAAGAATTTAAAGGCATGGAAAATTTTGATTTTATTTAAAAAAAAAATTAAGACATGGCCCATTGTCAGGAATGAACTCAACAGAAATTGTTGCACCTTTAACTAATAAAGAAACTGATCAATAATGAGCAGAAAGTGAACTTTGGCAAAGAGCTTTCAGTAATTTTTTTGCAGAAATTAACAGCAAAAATTAACCCCTAGGTTTTTTTTGTTTTGTTTTGTTTTTTTTCAGGAATCCCTAAAGATGCCATTGCCTCCAGACAGCACCAACATGAAGTAAATTTAAGAACATGATTCCCACATTACCAGGAAGTGGGGTAGGTAGTTTTGGTCTTTCATTGGTTTATGAACGATTCTCATTGTTTAGGATAACTGGTTATAAATTGTAATTGGTTATGATTAGGAAAAACCTGAACAGGGAGAATCTATTCAGGGTTCTTGTTTTAAAAGTGAAAGCAGAAAAAATGGAGATAAAGATATGATAGAATATAAGAGTAGATTATTGAATCTACTTTGAAAAAGCAATTACTAGTTTTAAATATTTTACATTGGACTGGATTTTTGTATATTGTATACAAACTGTATATATTCATACCAAGTTGAGATTAATTTTGTTACTGTAGATATATTTGTATGGGATGTCTTTCTGTACTCTGTGAATATACATTATTACTATTGGTTGATAAAGAAGCTGTTTTTATTTTAGAGGCAGGCAGGAAATCCAAGAAGAAATAAAGACAAAACAGAGTGGAGTAAAAGAGATGCTACAAGCTGCTACCCAGAAATGTAATAAAGATGTAATAAAACACAGACAAAGCCATGGAATATGTGTCAATACAATATATTCACAGAAATGTGTTAAGTTATAATATCTAGTGGGTAATTTGCATGAGACATACACCAAACAGTTTATAACCAATATGCCTCTGAATAATTATTTTATAAGAGGCTGTGGGACCTCATGGGTGAGAAAGTGTCCTATGGATCATGGACCTAAACAAGTCAGAAAATTCCCAGCTATACTTCTCATGACCTTCTTGCAGTCATGGTCTATCTTAAATTTAGGGCACAAGTATTTCTCTGACAGGCCATCATAGCCTACCATTTTATTTTCAGAAAAAGTTCTATTCATTTTCTCTTTTCTCATGATTAGAAATGTGATAAATATTTACTTCCCTTCTCTCCCATCACATATTTAAAACTAGAAAGCTTAGCATTTGTACTAAGAAAAATAGTTAAATAAGTTAAAAGTATAATTTTACTAATTATGTTAATCACAACATAATTTTATTCATATATTTGATTTATCCCACTGCTCAGATGCTACATGTTAATTAAAAATGAACAGAAAACAGGCACATCATCCATGTCTCTACATTTTCCAATTAGACCTCAATTCATTAGTCCTATTTCTTTGATTCCAAAAAATATGTTCTCAGTCATAACCCACTTTCAACTCTATTTTTAATTGACAATGTTATTTTCTGTCAGTTAAATTGAAATCACAAAGCACCTGAGGTAGAAACCTAAATAATTTGGACTAACCTAATTATGAATAGCTATAATCTTTGGTGGTGACTTTTACTATTTCTATTATATTTGATTATATTGTCCATGAGAAGCAATGTGCAGCACAGTACTTTGGTGAAAAGGAAGAACTATGTTCTCCCCATTGGATTTTTTCTTTATATATATGTATATATATATATACATATATATGTATATATATATACATATATATGTATATATGTATGTATATATGTGTGTGTATGTTATTTAGAGTTTTTACATCATGCACCCCATCAGACTCAGTTATCAGACCTCTCAGAATCATGCTCACTCTTATGATCTCCCCACTTACATAATCACCCATTCATAATGCTCATTTACTTACTGGAGCATAATTAAACTCCAGTTGAGTTCAGACAGATGCAGTTTACTACAAACTGTGGAGCTGTTGTTCACAAAGTTAGTTATAGCCTTAAATGTCATTGTAATAACTTTGATTTTTTAAAGAAAATATCAGATCAAAATATGAAGAATATTTTGAATATTCCTTAAGTTATAAGCTGTTATATAAGAATAGAGAGAATAATTTTAAAATTTTGTTTTTGCATGAAAGTTTCATGGAACTCTTTCTAATTTATTAATATTAAATAAATGTTATTGGGAATACAGATACTAAAATAGAAACTTGTAGTTAAGTTCACAACACAAAGAAAATACTTTGAAATACCCTCAAACAAATTTTCAAAACAAATCAAATTATTAAAATATATTTAATGACAATAACATAAGAATATTAAGAGATGAAAACAATTGATGGTGTAGAGATACTGCAGAATAAGTAATAGAGTAAAAGAAATTAAAATTTGGTCATGAACCTGGAAATTAAAATTCTTGTAGAAATGCTACATAAAAGAGAGAGTGACTGGAAGGGAAGGGAGGAGGAAGGGAGTTTGAACAAGGATAAAAAACATGACTTTAATATTAATAATAATAATAATAATAATAATAATAATAAAAGAAATCAAATGGCTAATTCCTAAACCCTGGTGTTAGTATCTGAGAAGAAATTGTTATACAATATTGGCCAAAATTGATCATAAAGAAAAATCTGTGTATGTATGATTTCTGACTTATACACCTATTATATAAGCTGCAACACTTGTAAGGTCAAGTTAAAAATAGACTGAGAATGTGTCCCTTTCCAGGCTTTAATAAAACTGAGCAATATACTCTTTATACACACATACATTCTTAATCATGAACATTTGAATAGTCAAGCCTCTGTATAAATTTCTTCATCGTTGCTTTTTGGTAGCGATATATTTCTGTATGTAGACACTGAGATATTGTGTTTAACCTTAATTTTATACTTTTCTTCACCAATCTTTGTGCATAAATTTTCTTTTTGAATTTTTATATGCATCAATTTTTTTATTCATGTGCCATCTCTGTTTTCTAAGAGCTAAGGCATTGGTAGGCTCAGTTTATAACTTAAGGAGAAATAATTCCTTAGCATACTGTTTTTATTTGATGTTACTACTAGTTTACTCCTTTACTCCTGAGAAATGTCATGCACTTTATTTGTTCTGTATGTTTTAGCTAAAATCTCAGTGCTACAATGAAAAAAAGCAGTTAACATTTGTAAGAATTTCCATTTCCTATTAAAATGATCTTCTATAGTAAGTTTAAAAGTAAACAATCATTTTATAATAATAAAATCCTTACTGCAAGACCCTGGAAACAAACCGGTAAGGTTTAGTGGTTTTCTGTATCCCCTTTCCCAGTGTTTCCACATTAAATGATTATCTTTATCTATTTCCATTATTAATTTGATTAATTTAAATGGTTTATGTTCTCATTTGGGTTACATGCTGTGATGACTAAATACAGTAACAATTGTTTGATGAATAAAAATAATAAACAGGGGCTGGAGAGATAGATCAGTGATTGAGATCATTGAATGCTCTTCAAGAGGTTCTGAGTTCAATTCCCAGCAACCACATGGAGGCTCACAACCATCTATAATGACATCTGGTACCCTTACATAATAAATAAATAAATCTTTAAAAAATAAATAAATAAACAGAAGTGATTAAAAATTAGAGCTCATTAGCCAGGATATCAAATTTAAGAATCAATAGTATATAGATTTTCAACTTGATCATTTTTTTGTGTGTAATTCCTGGATTCTCATTCATGCTACTTAATTATCTTAAGATGATCTATTATACAACAAAGCTGATCTCAGATTTTTGTTTTGTTTTGTTTTGTTTCAGAATTAATCTCATTGAGTCCTTTTCCAAAAGAGCTTGAGAATAATGTGTATACAGAGATCACTACTGCATCTGAACTCCCAGCTCAATGTCACATGAGTAATTTTAGAAAAGTAGGGGTCATTAGAGAGGCCCCTGCAGCCAATATTTTAGTTTTAATTTTATAGCCCAATACATTCTAGGAAGTTAGGAAATTATACCAGGTAGACTTGCCTGGTTTTTGTCTTAAAGGAAAATAAGCATTCTTTACATAGGTTTAGAGTGATCAGCATATTTAGGAACTTAGCCATAAATTAATATCATGATTCACATTATTTTCTTTTCCAGAATTTATAAAACTACAGAGGTTAGAAGTAATTCATTTCTAATTGTAAGGATTAGAGTCAAACTGATTGTGGCTTTTCTTTTTTTTTTTTTTTCTTCCTTCTTTATTTTGTATTTATCAAAAAAAAAAAACACAGTAAAAAGAATTTAAAATGTGGAAGAATTAACAATAACTATACAGAGGATAAGAATGATAGGCATGGCTTATCAAGGGAAGAAATACAAATAAGATTGCTACACCTATATTTTCTTTGTGTTCATCTTTCCCTCTGAATTTTTTTTTTTTATCCCTGTATATCCTTATTCAAGGTCTCTTCCCCCTCCCAACACATCTGGTCATTTTTTTCCTCTGCAACTCCCCATCCCCTCCCTGGGCAGGGAGCAGACAGTCCCATGGTCCCACTGACCCAGTAATGCTTAGATCAGTCTCCACTTCTGGCCAAATCCAGTTCTTTCCCCCCTCCCTCAAGAGT
>PVIH01030085.1:0-12645 GCA_004025045.1 Sigmodon hispidus
ACTCCTCATTTGAACACATGTGTGTTTTTCATCATCCTACATGCACATTCTTTCTCACACAGAGCATTAAGAGAGATGTTGTTTTGACTTCATGTTTGGTCACAGGTATTGTTGTCATTAGTGTCCATACAAATGATTTCTTACACAGAGCTTTAAGAGAGATGTTGCTTTCACTCCTACTTTGAACACATGTGTTTTTCTCATTAGTGTTCATACACACTATTTCTCACACTGAGCATTAAAAGAGATGTTGGTTCCACTCCTAGTTTGAACTCATGTGTTTTTTTCATTAGTGTGTATCTACAGGCTTTCTCAAACACAGCATTAAGAGACATGTTCCTTCCACTCCTCATTTGGATACATGTGATTTTCTCATCAGTATCCATACACAGGCTTTTTCACAGAGAGAATTAAGAGAAACATTGCTTCCACTCCTTGTTTGAATACATGTGTTTTTCTCTTTAGTGTCCATCCACATGCTTTCTCACATAGAGCATTGAGACAGATGTTCTTTCCAATCCTCATTTGAACACATGTGCTTTCTCATTAGTGTACATACACATGCTTTCTCACAGAGAGCATTAAGAGAGATGTTGCTCACACACCTCGTTTGAACACATGTGTCTTTTTCAACAGCATCCATACACATGATTTCTCTAAGAGAGCATTAAGAGAGATGATGATTCCATACCTCGTTTGAATACATGTGTCTTACCCATCAGGATCCACACATATGCTTTCTCACAGAGAGCATTAAGAGAGATCTTGCTACCACTCCTTGTTTGAACACAGGTGTTTTTCTGACTAGCGTCCATACACACCCTTTCTCACACAGAGCATTAAGAGAAATATTGTTTCCACTCCTTATTTGAACACAAGTGTTGTTCTCATCAGCATCCACACTCATCCTTTCACACAGAGAGCTTTAAAAGAAATGTTGCTTCCACTGCTTATTTGAGCACATGTGTTTTTCTCATTAGCGTACATACACATGCTTTCAATTGCAGAGTTTTAAGAGATATGTTGCTTACACTATTTGTTTGAACAGATGTGTTTTTCTCATCGGCATCCATACACACTCTTTCTCACATAGAGCATTAAGAGAGATGTTGCTTCCACTCCTCATTTGAACATAGGTGTTTTTCTCATCATTGTACATACACAATCTTTCTCACACAGAGCAGTAAGAGAGATGTTGCTTTGACTCATGTTTGAGCACATGTGTTCTTCTCATTATTGTCCACACACAGGCTTTCTCAAACAGAGCATTGAGATGTTGCTTAAACTCCTCATTTGAAACCATGTGTTTTTCTCATCAGCATCTATACAAATGCTTTGTCACAGAGAGCAGTAAGGGAGATGTTACTTCTACTCCTTGTTTTAATACATGTGTTTTTCTCATTAGTGTCCATACACAGGCTTTCTCACACAGAGCATTAAGGGAGATGTTGCTTCCACTCCTTGCTGAATACATGTGATTTTCTCTTTAGGATCCAAACACATGCTTTCTCACACAGAGCATAAGAGAGTTGATGCTTCCACTCCTCGTTTGAACACAGGTGTGTTTCTCATCATCATACCTATGAATTCTTTCTCACACAGAGCATTATGATTGATGTTGGGTCTACTCCATTTTTGAACATGTGTGTTTTTCTCATTAGCGTCCACACACATGCTCACTCACACAGAGCATTAAGAGAGATGTTACTGCCACTCCTTTTTTGAACACATATGTTTTTCTCATTTGTGTCCATTCACTTGTTTTCTAACACCGAGCATTAAGAGAGAAGTTGCTTCGACTCATGTTTGAACACATGTGTTCTTCTCATTATTGTCCATACACAAGCTTTCTCAAACAGAGCATTGAGATGTTGCTTTCACTCCTCATTTGAAACCATGTGTTTTTCTCATCAGCATCCATGCAAAGGCTTTCTCACAGAGAGCAGTAAGGGAGATGTTGCTTCCACTCATTTTAATACATATGTTTTTCTCATTAGTGTCCATACACAGGCTTTCTCACACAGAGCATTAAGAGAGATATTGCTTCCACTCCTCATTTGAACACATGTGTTTTTCTCATGAGGATCCATAGACTTGCTTATTCACCGAGAGCTTTAAGACAGATGTTGCTTCCACTCCTCATTTGAATATAGGTGTGTTTCTCATCATTGTATATACACATTTTTTCTCACACAGAGCATTAAGGGAGATGTTGCATCCACTTCTTGTTTGAACACGTGTGATTTTCTCATTAGGGTCCATACACACAGTTTCTCACACAGAGCATTAAGAGAGATGTTGCTTCCACTTCTTGTTTGATTGAATACATGTGTTTTTCTCATCAGCCTTCATACTCATTATTTCTCACAGAGACCATTAACAGACATGTTGCTTCCACCCCTCATTTGAACACATGTGTTTTTCTCATCAGCGTCCATACACATGCTTTTGCACACAGAGCATTAAGGGACATGTTGCTTCCACTCCTCATTTAAACACATGTGTTATTCTCATCAGAGTCCATACACAGGCTTTCTCACACAGACCATTAGGAGAGGTGTTGCTTCCACTCCATTTTTTAACACATGTGTTTTTCTCATTAGTGTCTAAACACAGGCCTTCTCTAACAGAGTATTAGAAAAGATGTTGCTTCCACTAATACTTTGAACACGTTTGTTTCCCATCAGCATCCATACACATGCTTTCTCACATGGAGCACTAACAGAGATGTTGCTTCCACTCCTTGTTTGAATACATGTGTTTTTCTCATTAGTGTATGTACACATGGTTTCTCACACAGAGCTTTAAGAGAGATGTTGCTTCCACTTCTCCTTTCAACACATGTGTTTTTTGTCTTTACCACCAATAAACACGTTTTCCTATAGAGAGTATTAAGAAAGATGTTCTTTCCACTCCTCTTTTGAACACATGTGTTTTCCTAATCAACGTCCATACACACGTTTTCTCACACAGAGCATTAACAGAGATGTTGCTGCCACTCCTCTTTTGAACACATGTTTTTTTCTCATCAGCATCCATTCACATGCTTTCCAACAGAGAGCATTAAGAGAGATGTTGCTTCCACTCTTCATTTGAACATAGGTGTGTTTCTCATCATCATAACTACACATTCTTTCTCACACAGAGCATTATGATTGATGTTGGGTTCACTCCTTGTTTGAACATGTGTGTTTTTCTCATTAGCGACCACACGCATGCTCACTCACACAGAGAATTAAGAGAGATGTTGCTGCCACTCCTTGTTTGAACACATATGTTTTTCTCATTTGTGTCCATTCACATGTTTTCTCACACCGAGCATTAAGAGAGATGTTGCTTCGACTCATGTTTGAACACATGTGTTTTTCTCATTATTGTCCATACACAGGCCTTCTCAAACAGAGCATTGAGATGTTGCTTTCACTCCTCATTTGAAACCATGTGTTTTTCTCATTAGCATCCATGCTAATGCTTTCTCACAGAGAGCAGTAAGGGAGATGTTGCTTCCACTCCTTGTTTTAATACATCTGTTTTTCTCCTTAGTGTCCATACACAGGCTTTCTCACACAGAGCATTAAGAGAGATATTGCCCACTCCTTGTTTGAACATATGTGTTTTTGTCATTAGTCTTCATACACATGATTTCTCCCTAAGAGCATTAAGAGACATGTTGCTTTCATTCCTTGCTTGAACACATGTGTTTTGCTCATCAGTGACAATACACATGCATTCTCATACTGAGCATTAAGAGTGATGTTGTTTCCACACCTCGTTTGAGTACATGTGTTTTTTTATCAGAATCCATACACATATTTTCACACAGAGAGCATGAAGAGAGATCTTGCTTCCACTCTGTGTTTCAACACATGTGTTTTTCTCATTAGCGTCCATAAACATGCTTTCTGACACAGAGCATTTAGAGAGATGTTGTTTCCACTCCTTGTTTGAACACATGTGTTTTTCTCATTAGTGTTCATACACATTCTTCCTCACAGAGAGCATTAAGAGAGATGTTTCTTCCAACTCTTTTTGATCACATGTATTTTTCTCATCAGAATTCACACACAGGCTTTCTGACAGAGAGCATTAAGAGAGATGTTGCCTCCACTCCTCATTTGAACACATGTGTTTTTCTGATCAGCATTCATACACATGCTTTCTCCCACAGAGCAGTAAGGGAGATGTTGCTTAAAATCCTTGTTTGAATACATGTACGTTTTTCTTAGTGTCGATGCACATGCTTTCTCACAGAGTGCATTAAGAGAGATGTTGCTTCCACTACTTGATTCAACATTTGTGTTTTTTCTCATTAGTGTCCATACACATGCTTTCTAACAGAGAGCAGTAAGGGAGATGTTGCTTCCACTCCTTGTTTGAATACATTTGTATTTCTATTTAGTGTCCATACACATACTTTCTCACACAGAACATTAAGAGAGATGTTGCCTTCACTCCTTGTTTGAACACATGTGTTTTTCTCATTAGTGTCCATACAGAGGCTTTCTCAAAAGCAGCATTTAGAGAGATGTTGCTTCCTATCCTCATTTGAACACATGTGTTTTTCTCATTAGTGTCTATACACAAGCTTTCCCACACAGAGCATTTATTGAAATGGAGATGTTGCTTCCACTTCTTGCTTGAACACATGTATTTTTGTCATTAGTGTCAATACAGAGGCTTTCTCAAAAGCAGCATTTAGAGAGATGTTGATTCCTCTCCTCATTTGAACACATGTGTTTTTCTCATCAGCATCCATACATATGCTTTCTCACAGAGAGTATTAAGGGAGTTGTTGCTTCCACTCTTTGAATGAATACATGTGTTTTTCTCCTTAGTGTCCATACACATGCTTTATCACACATAGTTTTAAGAGAGATGTTGCTTCCACTCCTTCTTTGAACACATGTGTTTTTCTCATATGTGTTCATGCCCATGCTTTCTCACACAGAGCATTAAGCGAAATGTTTCTTCCACTCCCTCTTTGAACACATGTGTTTTTCTCATAAGTGTCCATACACATGCTTTCTCACACAGAGCATGAAGAGAGATGATTCTCCCACTCCTTGTTTGAACACATGTGTTTTTCTCATTAGCATACATACACACGGTTCCTCAAACACAACATTAGGGAGATGTTGCTTCCACTCCTCATTTGAACACTGTTTGTTTCTCATCATACTACATACACATTCTTTCTCACACAGTGCATTAAGTGAGATGTTGCTTCTCCTCCTTGTTTGAACACTTGTGTTTTTCTCATCAGCATCCATATACACTCTTTCTAACATAGAGCATTAAGAGAGATGTTGATTCCAATCTTCATTTGAATACATGTGTTTTTCGGATCAGTATTCATACACATGCTTTCTCCCACAGAGCAGTAAGGGAGATGTTGCTTCCACTCCTTGTTTGAATACATGTGTATTTCTATTTAGTGTCCATACACATGCTTTCTCACACAGTACATTAAGAGAGATGTTGCTTCCAATACTTGTTTGAACACATGTGTTTTTCTTATTATTGTCTATATACATGCTTTCTCACACAGAGCATAAATATAGATGTGGCTTCTACTCCTTTCTTGAACAGATGTGTTTTTCTCATTAGAGTCCATACAGAGGCTTTCACAAAAGCAGCATTTAGAGAGATTTTGCTTCCTCTCCTCATTTGAACACTTGTGTTTTTCTCATTAGTGTTCATACACATGCTTCCTCACAGAGAGCATTAAGAGAGATGATTCTTCCACTTCCTGTTTGTACACATGTACTTTTCTCATCAGAATCCATACACGGGCTTTCTGACAGAGTGCATTAAGAGAGATGTTGCTTCCACTACTCATTTGAACACATGTGTTTTTCTGATCAGCATTCATACACATGCTTTCTCCCACAGAGCAGTAAGGGAGATGTTGCTTCCACTCCTTGTTTGAATACATGTGCGTTTTTCTTAGTGTCCATGCACATGCTTTCTCACAGAGTGCATTAAGAGAGATGTTGCTTCTACTACTTTATTCAACAGATGTGTTTTTCTCATTAGTGTCCATACACATGATTTCTAACAGAGAGCAGTACGGGAGATGTTGCTTCCACTCCTTGTGTTAACACATGTGTTTTTGTCATTAGTGTCCATACACATGCTTTCTCACACAGAACATTAAGAGAGATGATGGTTGCACTCCTTGTTTGAAAACATGTGTTTTTCTCATTAGTGTCCATACAGAGGCTTTCTCAAAAGCAGCATTTAGAGAGATGTTGCTTCCTATCCTCATTTGAACACATGTGTTTTTGTCATTAGTGTCTATACACAAGCTTTCACACAGAGCATTTATTGAAATGGAGATGTTGCTTCCACTTCTTGTTTGAATACATGTGTTTTTGTCATTAGTGTCCATACACATGCTTTCTCACACAGAACATTAAGAGAGATGTTGCTTCCACTCCTTGTTTGAACACATATGTTTTTCTCATTAGTGTCCATACACAGGCTTTCTCAAAAGCAGCATTTAGAGTGATGTTGATTCCTCTCCTCATTTGAACACATGTGTTTTACTCATCAGCATCCATACACATGCTTTCTCACAGAGAGTATTAAGGGAGTTGTTGCTTCCACTCTTTGAATGAATACATGTGTTTTTCTCTTTAGTGTCCATACACATGCTTTATCACACACAGTTTTAAGAGAGATGTTGCTTCCACTCCTTCTTTGAACACATGTGTTTTTCTCATATGTGTTCATACACATGCTTTCTCACACAGCGTGTTAAGCGAAAAGTTTCTTCCACTCCCTCTGTTGAACACATGTGTTTTTCCCATTAGTGGCCATACACATGCTTTTTCACATGGAGCCTTAAGAGAAATGTTTCCTCCACTCTCTCTTTGAACACATGTGTTTTTCTCATAAGTGTCCATACACATGCTTTTTCACACGCTGCATTAAGATAGATTTTGATCCAAACCTCGTTTGAACACATGTGTCTTACCCATCAGCATCTGTACACATGCTGTCTCTCACAGAACATTAAGAGAGATATTGCTTCCACTCCTCATATGAACACATGTGTTTTTCTCCTCAGCATCCATACACATGCTTTCTCAAAGAGAGCTTTACGAGAGTTGTTGCTTCTACTCCTTTTTTCAACACATGTGTTTTCCTCTTTAGCGTCCGTAAACATGCTTTCTCACACAGAGCATTTAGAGAGATGTTGTTTCCACTCCTTGTTTGAACACATGTGTTTTTCTCATTACTGTTCATACACATTCTTCCTCACTGAGAGCATTAAGAGAGATGATTCTTCGATTTCTTGTTTGAACACATGTATTTTTCTCATCAGAATCCATACATGGGCTTTCTGACAGAGTGCATTAAGAGAGATGTTGCTTCCACTCCTCATTTGAACACATGTTTTTTCTGATCAGCATTCATACACATGCTTTCTCCCACAGAGCAGTAAGGGAGATGTTACTTCCACTTCTTGTTTGAATACATGTGTATTTCTATTTAGTGTCCATACACATGCTTTCTCACACAGTACATTAAGAGAGATGTTGCTTCGACTTCTTGTTTGAACACATGTGTTTTACTTATTATTGTCTACATAGATGCTTTCTCACACAGAGCATAAATAAAGATGTTGCTTCTACTCCTTGCTTGAACAGAAGTTTGTTTCTCATTAGTGTCCATAGAGAGGCTTTCTCAAAAGCAGCATTTAGAGAGATGTTGCTTCCTCTCCTCATTTGAACACATGTGTTTTTCTCATCAGCATCCATACATATGCTTTCTCACACGCTGCATTAAGATAGATTTTGATTCCACACCTCGTTTGAACACATGTGTCTTACCCATCAGCATCCTTACACATGCTGTCTCACACAGAGCATTAAGAGAGATATTGCTTCCACTCCTCATATGAACACATGTGTTTTTCTAATCAGCATCCATACACATGCTTTCTCACAGAGAGCTTTAGGAGAGATGTTGTTCCACTCCTTGTTTCAACACATGTGTTTTTCTCATTAGCATCCATGAACATGCTTTCTCACACAGAGCCTTTGGAGAGATGTTGTTTCCACTCCTTGTTTGAACACAGGTATTTTTCTCATTAGTGTCCATACAAATGCTTTTTCACATGCTGCATTAAGATAGATTTTGATTCCAAACCTCGTTTGAACACATGTGTCTTACCCATCAGCATCCGTACACATGCTGTCTCTCACAGAGCATTAAGAGAGATATTGCTTCCACGCTTCATATGAACACATGTGTTTTTCTTCTCAGCATCCATACACATGCTTTCTCACAGAGAGTTTAGGAGAGATATTGTTTCCAAACCTTGTTTGAACACATGTGTTTTTCTCATTAGTGTTCATACACATTCCTCCTTACAGAGAGCATTAAGATAGATGATTCTTCCACTTCTTTTTGAACACATGTATTTTTCAATTCAGAATTCATACACGGGCATTCTGACAGAGTGCATTAAGAGAGATGTTGCATCCACTCCACATTTGAACACATGTGTTTTTCTGATCCACATTCATACACATGCTTTCTCCCACAGAGCAGCAAGGAGAAGTTGCTTCCACTCATTGATTGAACACATGTGTTTTTCTTATTATTGTCTATATACATGCTTTCTCAAACAGAGCATAAATAAAGATGTTGCTTCTACTCCTTCCTTGAACAGATGTGTTTTTCTCATTAGTGTCCATTCAGAGGTTTTCTAAAAAGCAGTATTTAGAGAGATGTTGCTTCCTCTCCTCATTTGAACACAGGTGTTTTTCTCATTAGTGTCTATACACATGCTTTCCCACACAGAGCATTTATTGAAATGGAGAAGTTGCTTCCACTTCTTGTTTGAACACATGTGTTATTGTCATTAGTGTCCATATATATGCTTTCTCACACAACATTAAGAGAGATGTTTCTTCCACTACTTGTTTGAACAGATGTGTTTTTCTTATTAGTGTCCATACAGAGGCATTCTCAAAAGCAGCATTTTGAGAGATGTTGCTTCCTCTCCTCATTTGAACATATGTGTTTTTCTCATTAGTGTCTATACAGAAGCTTTCCCTTACAGAGCATTTATTGAAATGTAGATGTTGCTTCCACTTCTTGTTTGAACACATGTGTTTTTGTCATTAGTATCCATACACATGCTTTCCCACACAGAACATTTATTGAAATGGAGATGTTTCTCCCACTCCTTGTTTGAACACATCTGTTTTTCACATTAGCGTACATACACACGGTTTCTCAAACAGAAAATTAGGGTGATGTTGCTTCCACTCCTCATTTGAACACTGTTTCTCATCATACTACATACACATTCTTTCTCACACAGTGCATTAAATGAGATGTTGCTTCCCCTCCTTGTTTGAACACTTGTGTTTTTCTCTGCAGCGTCCATATACATGCTTTCTCACATAGAGCATTAAGAGAGATGTTGATTCCACTCTTCATTTGAACACATGTGTTTTTCTGATCAGCATTCATACACATGCTTTCTCCCACAGAGCATTAAGGGAGATGTTGCTTCCACTCCTTGTTTGAATACATGTGTATTTCTATTTAGTGTCCATACACATGCTTTCTCACACAGTATATTAAGAAAGATGTTGCTTCCACTTCTTGTTTGAACACATGTGTTTTTCTTATTATTGTCTATATACATGCTTTCTCACACAGAGCATAAATAAAGATGTTGCTTCTACTCCTTGCTTGAACAGATGTGTTTTTCTCATTAGTGTCCATACAGAGGCTTTCTCAAAAGCAGCATTTAGAGAGATGTTGCTTCCTCTCCTCATTTGAACACATGTGTTTTTCTCATTAGTGTCTATACACAGGATTTCCAACACAGAGCATTTATGGAAATGGAGATGTTGCTTCCACTCCTTGTTTGAACACATGTGTTTTTCTCATTAGTGTCCCTACAGAGGCTTCCTCAAAAGCATTACTTAGAGAGATGTTGCTTCCAGTCCTCATTTGAACACATGTGTTTTTCTCATTAGAGTCTATACACAAGGTTTCCCACACAGAGCATTTATTGAAATGGAGAAATTGCTTCCACTTCTTTTTTGAACACATGTGTTTTTGTCATTAGTGTCCATACACATGCTTTTTCACACAGAACATTCAGAGAGAGGTTGCTTCCTCTCCTTCTTTGAACTCATGTGTTTTTCTCATATGTGTTCATGCACATACTTTCTCACAATGAGCGTTAATCGAAATGTTTCTTCCACTCCCTCTTTATACACATGTGTTTTTCTCATTAGTGTCCATACACATGCTTTTTCACTTGGAGCCTTAAGAGAAATGTTTCCTCCACTCTCTCTTTGAACACATGTGTTATTCTCATTAGTGTCCATACACATGCTATTTCACACGCTGCATTAAGATAGATTTTGATTCCTCACCTCGTTTGAACACATGTGTCTTACCCATCATCATCCGTACACATGCTGTCTCACACAGAGCATTAAGAGAGATATTGCTTCCACTCCTCATATGAACACATGTGTTTTTCTCCTCAGCATCCATACACATGCTTTCTCACAGAGAGCTTTACAAGAGATGTTGCTTCCAATCCTTGTTTCAACACATGTGTTTTTCTCATTAGCGTCCATAAACATGTTTTCTCACACAGAGCATTTAGAGAGATGTTGTTTCCACTCCTTGTTTGAACACATGTGTTTTTCTCATTAGTGTTCATACACATTTTTCCTCACAGAGAGCATTAAGAGAGATGATTCTTCCACTTCTTGTTTGAACACATGTATTTTTCTCATCAGAATCCATACACGGAGATGTGGGGAGCCTTGCAGATTCCCTCAGCAGCAGGAGCTGCACTCCTCCATTGTTTACGGGAGTGTAAGCTTATCAGCCACTTTGGAATACAATATGGAGGTTTCTCAGAAAATTGAGAATCAATCTCCCCAAGGACCCAGCAATACCACTTCTGGGTATATACCCAAAAGAGGCACATTCACACTCCAAAGGTATTAGCTCAACTATGTTCATAGCAGCATTATTTGTAATAGCAAGAACCTGGAAACAACCTAGATGTCCCTCAACTAAAGAAGGATTAACAAACTGTGGTACATCTACACAATGGAATACTAAGCAGCAATAAGAAAAAATGATATCCTAAAATTCACAGGCAAATGGATGGATTTGGAGAATATCCTCCTGAGCGATGTCTCACAAACTCAGAGAGATAAGCAGGGGATGTACTCACTCACTAGTGGTCTCTAAACAAACAAACAAGAAAAAAAGCTAAACATGCCCAATCAGCAAACCACAACCACCGAACAGCTTGGGATCAGAAAAACCCTGGACTGACCCTTCAAACCCCAGTCCAACTATAGAACACCTGACACACTCTTGAGGGAGGGGGGAAAGAACTGGATTTGACCAGAAGTGGAGACTGATCTAAGCATTATTGGGTCAATGGGACCATAGGACTGTGTGCTCCCTGCCCAGGGAGGTGAAGGGCAGTTGCAGAGAAGAAAAATGACCAGATGTGTTGGGAGGGGGAAGAGACCTTGAATAAGGATATATAGGGAAAGCTGAATACAAAGAAAATATATGTGTAACAATCTTATTTGTATTTCTACACTTGATAAGACATGCTTATGATTCTTATCCTTTGTATAGTTATTGTTAACTCTTCTGCATTTTAAATTCTTTTTACTGTTTTTTTTTGATAAATACAAAATAAAGAAGGAAGAACAAAAAAAAGTTAGATGTTGCTTCCCCTCCTTGTTTGCACACTTGTGTTTTTCTCATCAGCGTCCATATACACTCTTTCTCACATAGAGCATTAAGAGAGATGTTGATTCCACTCTTCATTTCAACACAAGTGTTTTTCTGATCAGCATTCATAAACATGCTTTCTCCCTCAGAGCAGTAAGGGAGATGTTGCTGCCACTCCTTGTTTGAATACATGTGTATTTCTATTTAGTATCCATATACATGCTTTCTCACACAGTACATTAAGAGAGATGTTGCTTCCACTAATGGTTGAACACATGTGTTTTTCTTATAATTGTCTATATACATGCTTTCTCACACAGAGCATAAATGAAGATGTTGCTTCTTCTCCTTGCTTGAACAGAAGTGTTTTTCTCATTAGTGTCCATACAGAGGCTTTCTCAAAACCAGCATTTAGAGGGATGTTGCTTCCTCTCCTCATTTGGACACATGTGTTTTTTTCATTAGTGTCTATACACAAGCTTTCCAACACAGAGCATTTATTGAAATGGAGATGTTGCTTCCACTTCCTGTTTGAACACACGTGTTTTTGTCTTTAGTGTCCATACACATGCTTTCTCACACAGAACATTAAGAGAGATGTTGCTTCCACTCCTTGTTTGAACACATGTGTTTTTCTCATTAGTGTCCATACAGAGGCTTTGTCAAAAGCAGCATTTAGAGAGATGTTGCTTCCTCTCCTCATTTGAACACATGTGTTTTTCTCATTAGTGTCTATACACAAGCT
The DNA here is from genome assembly GCA_004025045.1 of Sigmodon hispidus. Taxonomy (NCBI): domain Eukaryota; kingdom Metazoa; phylum Chordata; class Mammalia; order Rodentia; family Cricetidae; genus Sigmodon; species Sigmodon hispidus. The sequence continues at coordinate 12,497 of PVIH01030085.1, forward strand.
TTCCCACAAAAACATTTATTGAAATGGAGATGTTGCTTCCACTTCTTGTTTGAACACATGTGTTTTTGTCATTAGTGTCCATTCACATACTTTCTCACACAGAGCATGAAGAGAGATGTTGTTTCCACTCCTTGTTTGAACACATGTGT
>PVIH01030086.1:0-12645 GCA_004025045.1 Sigmodon hispidus
AAAAAAAAAAACCCTCCAAGAGTACCATTGAATGTGTTTTATGTTGGCCATTCATTGCTGGGCATGGGGATACCCAGTGAGAGACCTCAGTTGAAGAAAGCTAATTTTTTCTTTGTGAGTGGTTTTCAGATAGCTTCTAGATTAGAGGTGGTGTCTACTTCCCCTCTTAGCACTGGGGCCCCATCTTGCCTGGACCTATGCAGGCGCTGCACATGCTGCCACAGTCTTCATAAGTTCATGTGTACTAGCCCTATTTTGTCTAGAAGGCCTTATTGCCTTCATGTCCTTCATCCCCTGTGGCTCTTATAATCTTTACTTCTCTTTCACAGAATTCCTTGAGCCTTGAGAGGAAGGATTTGATAGGGCATCACGTTTAAATTAAAAAAAAAAAAAAAAGCACTCCTTTAATTCTAGCATTCAGAGGAGAGGCAGGCATGGTCTACAGGGCAAGTTCCAGGACAGTCAGGGCTACCCAAAGAAACACTGTCTCAAACAAAAGTTTTCTCAAGTCTAAAAAATTAAAAATAAAAAGATACTCATGGAAAGAATAAGACACATGTAAGAGTACATGCGAGCTTCTCAAAGGAGAATTGTGTGTAACTGTCTTAGCAGTAGCCACATATACCATTGTACCAGTTCAAGTTACAACTCAAAGGGAGGGTAAGAACTGCAGGGATGATCAGCACCTAAGGGCACTTGCTGCTCTTTCAGGGGAACCAAGAACCCACATGGTGGCTCACAACCAGTTCCAACCAGTTCCAGAGGCTTTGACACTTTCTTCTGGCCTCCATGGGCACTGCATGCAAAGAGACAAAATACTCAAAAATAACACTGGAAACCCCCAACTTTTTTTCCTTTTTGCCATGTGAGATTCCAAGATGGCTACAGATTTACTTTGGGTGGGATTCCAATCTGATAAGAGAAAACTGTGGTTTTCATCCTTGTAGTTACAAGGAGGTTAAGGCATATCTTTTACTGTAAATGTGATTTCTACAAAATTGCAGTTGGGAAAGGAAAAAGACCATATAAGCTTAGGTCACAAGCATGATTAATTTCCTATTTTAAGCTATTTGGGAATGTCTTTATATAAAAGAAATACTGTTTGTATGTCAGCAACCTTCACAACATATGTTGTGTTGGATTTCTTGATTCTCAGCTGGTGAGAGACTACAGTCAGACTCCAGAGTTAATCTCTCTCTCCCTTTTCCCTGTTTTGAAAGCTTGGCCTTTAGCTTAGGCTTGTCCCCAACTAGCTCTTATTATTTAAATTAACCTGCTTCTATTAACCTACATTCTTCTACATGGCTTTTTTTTTTTTTTTTAAACCTCTCCTCCAGTCTCTGTGTCTGACTTGGTCTGTATCTCACTGACATCCCCACCCCTCTTCTTCCCAGAGTCCTCTCTCCCCAGAAGTCCCACCCATTCTCCTCTGCCTGGCTATTGGCCGTTCAGCAATACATTATTAAACCAATCACACCATTATGTCTTTACACAGTATACAAATATCCCACAACAGTCATTCTGTTAAATATAGATGATTTTCAAGGCTGAGGATAACAAAAGTAATTCCTTTGGCTTTGGGGAAATTATATCAACATTGGTCATTACACATATTTACTTAGAAAGGGGTCCTGGGTTACCCATTAAGGTAGAGAACAAAGTTCCAGAATCAGGAAAACAACAACAAAAACATTGTTATCCCTTTTGTCAAGAACTACACAAGGTACCTTCTTAATGGTTTCCTAAAGCCTCTTGAGATTCCACAGAGGAACTAGAGCAGCAACAATACTCAGGGGCAGCCATTATTGGAGCTCATCCTCCAGTTGGGGGGTTCATTCCCTTTAAAACATCAAAAGTTTTATAGAGTATTAATCACTAGTAACTGATTATATAAGAAGATTGATATTTATTAAGAGGTTTATATGAAACACTCATTGATACAAGAAATTGAACCATAGGGCAATTCTTGGAAAATTGGACTGTTTGATATGGCAGTAGTAGGTCTGGTCCTCTCTCCAAGAGTGTGAGGGGACAAACAGGAAAGAGAGAGAGGTGTGACCGAGTCTTAGATTGGCCTGGCCATGCCCCGTACCTGGGTCCTTAAGGGGTAAAGGCCACACCTCTAGGTCAAGTGAATAATGCCTAATTTACACTACTGAGAGTCTCTTTAAAATTAAAATTCTCTTTAAAATAGTCAGTGAGTCTAAAATATTAAAATTATCTCTAAGAGTCCAACATCTGTGTAAAATTTCAAGATCTCTTTTTGAGGACTTCAGTAGAATAAAAATAAATCAAATACTTTAAGAGAAAAGAATCATGGCTTAGTCACAATCAAATCAAAGCCAAAATTCAACAGTGTAAAAAGTTAAAAGTTCAGTGCTTGATGTCTGGAACCCATTGATGATCCTTTAGGCTCCACAGGCCCTTGAAATAGTTCCATTTCTTTTGTTCTGCCATCTGAAGGACCCACAATGTGTCTCCCAGGTTCAAGCTGGCTCAACTTCACATGTAATGTATCCTTGGTGTTTGTCCTATGGTATTGGTATTTCCAAAATGTGGAGGTCTCTGCTGCAAGTTCATCAGTACCTCTCCTGGACTCTCTTCAGGGACTTTGTAACCCTACCACAGAATTCCAAGCCTAAATTTCTTTCCATTACCCCTTTAATCCTGGGCCTTCTTCCACAACCAAGGCTGCACTTTCACCAGTGGCCTCTCATGCCAAAGCTCAGCTTCTCTCCATGACCGCTTCATGCCTAGTCCCACCTGAGAGAGAACCAATTTTTTCTGCTAACACAAGTTACTGCCTTGGCCCCTCTGAATCACAGCTTCTGTGTGATGACCCTGAGGAAACAGTTCCCAGAAGATTTCACTTCAGTGATGCTAGTCTCTTAATCACAGCTGATTCTTCAGCTCCAGATGACCAGTATCAACTGTGTCAGCTAATATTCTACTTCAGTGGTTCTGATCTTCCCTGCCTCTCTTTTAAATGAAGATTGTATTTTTCCATTTTTTTCTTACACAATATATCCTGATTATGATCTCCCCTCACTCTACTCCTCCTAGTTCCTTCCCATCTTCCCCACACACACCTGGATCCACTCCCTTTCTGCCTCTCCTTAGAAAGCAAACAGGCTTTTAAAGGATAATGATGAGATGAGATGAGATGATAGAACAAAACATCAGAATTGGACAAAAAAAAAAAACCAGAAGGGAAGGGGCCCTAGAGAAAGCACAAGAATCAGAGACCCACTTGTTCACACACTGAGGAATCTCATAAAAATACTAAACTGAAAGCTATAATATATACATGGAGGACATAGTACAGAGCTGTGCAAGCCTTGTACATTTTGCCTCAGCCTCTGTGAGTTTATATTAGTTTTTATCATGTTGATGTAGAGGGCCTTGTCTTCTTGGTGTCCTCCATCTCCTCTGGCTCTTAGACTATTTCTGCCTCCTTTTTCACAGGGTTTGCTGAGCCCTGCTGGGAGAGATTTGATGAGGACATCCCATTTATGGCTGAGGGCTCTCATTCTGCATAACGTCTGGCTGTGGGTCTCTGTATTTGTCCCCACCTACCACAGAAGAAAGCTTCTCTGATGATGACTGAGCAAGGCACCAGTCTAAGAATATAGAAGAATGTTATTAGGAGTAATTTTATTGCTGGGTTTTTGTTTGTTTGTTTGTTTGTTTATAAGAATATTATTTGGTTTTGGCCTAAGTCGCTGGGCTATCTAGTCTTAGGTTCTTGGTCACCCAATCAGTATTAGGCATGGGTTCTGTCTCATGGAATGCACCTTAAGAAATATTAAAGAATGAGAGTCACTAGAAGGACTCTGAGTTTAGTAACTTGGAATTCTTGTGTGTCTAATGTAGTTGAAGATGAATATCATCCAGATTTTCTAGACTATATGGATTTGTACTCAGAAGCTGACATTTATTTGAGATGAGAAATGTAAGTCCAAGAGCTTATTCCCTAAAGTTTGTAGTACAGGCAATAGTTGGAATTACCTGACAGGGTCTGTCTTTAGTTAGAGTTTCTATTGCTGTGAAGAGACAACATGACCATGGTAACTCTTATAAAGTAAAACATTTAATTGTGGTGGCTTGCTTACAGTTTTAGAAGTTTAGTCTATTATTGTCACAGCAGGAGGAAGCAAGGCAGCATGCAGGCAGACATGTTGCTTGAGAAGGAGCTGAGAGTTCTTAACATCTTGATTCACAGATAAGAAATGGCATAAGACACTGGGAGTGTCTTGAACTTATATGAGACCTCAAAGCCTGCCTCCACACTGACACACTTCCTCCCACAAGACCATACATCCTACTAGTGTCACTCCCTTTGGGGGCCATTTCCTGCAAACCACCACAGTCCTTCCCATCCAGATTGATGCATTATATATATATATATGGGATAGGGCAACAGTTAAGAGGACTTGATACTCTTGTAGAGGACTTAGGTTTAGTTTCTAGCAACCATATGGCAGCTTATGACCAGTCTTATTTCAGTTCTGGGGATCTGTTGCTCTCATCTGGCCTCCTTAGGCACCAGGAATCACATGTACACATATACATGTGAGCAAACCACATTTTTATGAACATACACATAAAAATATAATATATATAATATAATCCAGGCCTAGCCTCTCAGATACTGCAATTATGGACAAGGGCCACGGTGCAGTGTGTGGCACTTGTTTGTTTCCATTCTGGAAATGCTCTCCTTCTTTCTAAACACTCTGAAAACATCAGTGATTATCCTTCCAGTAATTTGATTTCAACTGTCCCTCATTACCAGGAGGAGATCTGTTATGATTAGTCTGAAATTATTCCACCACTGGTGGAATAACAAATGTCAAGAAATTACTATTAATAAAAATCCTTTATGGTCAATTTTAAGCAACTAAGAGGGTCTTACTGTGTAGCTCTGGTTGACCTGCCTCTAATGCTGGGTTACTGGAATTAAAGGTGTGCACCAACCATCACACCTGACTCTAAGAGCAAATATTTAAAGACACTAATTTGAAAATTAAGTACTTGTTTAGAGATAAACCCTTTAAATAATCAATGTCAAATATCTTTTGTAAGGAAGTAACATTTGGAGTACACAGTGCTAGGGCAGTCTAATTATCTTTAAAAAGAATTGCAATGATACACTGAGATGTGCACAAACATACCCTTAAACAGAAATGTCAGCACGTAACAATTCTAGTTGGGTCCTTAGCTTTGGATCTTAGAAGGTGTATATAACACACTTATTTTAAAAACCCAGAAACAATAAATAATTTTTTTTTAAAAAAGGGGGGGCTGGGGAGATGGCTCAGAGGTTAAAAACACTGGCTGCTCTTCCAGAGGCTTTGAGTTCAATTTCTAGCACCCACATGGTGACTTACAACCATCTGGGATGAGATCTGGTTCCTCTTCTGGTGTGCAGGCAGAACACTGTATACATAATAAATAAATAAACAAATAAATATTGTTTTAAAAAAATAAAAAGCCAGCAACAATTAGCATTGATGAAAACAGGAGAAAAGTGATCAGGTCATTGAGAGGAAAGGACCTCAAAACTCAAGAGTTCTGTGTTCTTGCTTTGGCCAGAGGCCAGAAATTCTAAGCTTAGGAAAACTGGTTAGAGTTCCTGGTTATTTTTCCTCTCATTATAGACAGCAATGAGCATGACTTTGTAGAAACTATATATGAGGTCATGAGCTAAACTCCAATGCTGACAGAGTGTCTGGATGGAAAAGCATATGGATATCTCCTGGGTGAGACACCAGAACTAAACAGTGAATGCCTCAATCTGGTAAAGTCTTGTTAACCCCTAGATAGGGGCTCTCAGTAATAAACTGTCTTTGAGACTTGCCCTTGTGGGAGCTCAGCTTGCTTCCTATATTTTTTCTCAGTTTTGCTCACTTGTGTGTGCACTTGTGCACATGTGCATCCTAGTGGCTTCTTATATCTTAAGCTCTCACCTATGAACCTATGATAGTCTTTTCTAAAAAGCCATCTTTCCATTGCCTATGAAATCTATCCATAGACTTCACTAGACGAAGAATCCAGAAATCATTGGCCATCTGGGACCCTTGCCCTCAAGTTAATGATCACCTAAGGTGAGAAAACCTCTGTCACACTCATAAGAATCCTGGCTTTAACCCCAACTTCCCTGATTACTATAACTACACACAAAAATCCTCTACATATTAACTCAGCTTTTACTTTTGAAGCAAAATTTAGAATCCTCGACCCAGTAGCATAATGGCTGGGCAAAGTTCCTCCTGAGAAATTTACCATTTACTAACACAGAAACATGAGTGTACTTGAAAAAAAAAAGTCTTCAATACTTCACTTTAGAATGGAAAGGACATGTTTTGAACCTACAAATTTATTCTTTATCCCAAAACACCGACAAGCTTTCGGTTTATTTGAATGTTTATAACTTGGAATTGTTTGTGATTGAAAAGGAGAAGTTAAAAAGCCTGAGCAGGCACTTTGAGTCCACGCTCCATCCTGCCTGGATACTTTGTTTTGAAGTTTGCCCCACAAAACAAAAGGGCTGCTAGGTAAAGACCATTGGAACTGAGACCTAAATCCAAGTTAGGGTTAGTAGACTTGGAAGAAATCAGTGTTCTTTTCAACCTGAGTAAGAGAAACTTGGGTCCCGTCACATAGAAGGTTCCAATTTCATTGTGCGGAAACCACTTAGTGACTTTGGTAACAAAGGAGTCCTGTCATAAAAGGGCAGGGCAGGGCAGCCACAGTTGCCAAGGCTCCCTGAGGTCAGGGAGCTTTCCTCCAGTTCATCTCCGGCCAGATAAGCACTGAGGATCGCCTCCATACTGCGTATCATGTCCTTATCACATGTCATGACTTCACTGGGCTTCTGCTTCTACGCCCCAAGACTTCTCACCGGACAAGTTTTGCTGGTGGTGACCCAGGCCTTTCCCATTGCGGAGAGGGTCCAGAAGCCAATCCGGGCGACTTCAGAGCCCTGGGTGTGGACCAAGCTCTGGTCTTGGCACCCCTCTGATCATCCGCCCAAATCCCCCCAGGCAGGTGCTGGGAACTTTGAATATCTGGGGTCTTCTGCTCGCTCCCAGATGTTCTCCCGACTCAGAAAGTTGACGGACAATTTTCTTTCATTACAAGATACAGATACCTCTGCGCAGCCGCACCCAAAGTCAGATCAGTTCACTGTTCCACATCAGCATCTGACCAACAAAATGACTCCACCCAGGAAGCTGCCAAAGAACATTTTAAAGCTAAATGAGGATCAAAGTAAGTCTCCACAATTCAAAAGTATTTCCAGTCTGGAACAGGGTTCAGATAATCAATTATATGAAATACTTGTTCCACCCTTAGACGAAGATAGTTCAAGAGTAACAAAGTTCATAACTTCACCTCAGGACTTGAAGAAAGATCTAGCTCAGCACAAGCAGCTTGCTAAGATGGTTGTTGGAACTACAAACCACTTTGCAAAACTTCACTTGCAGAAAGAAACTATGGAGGATGATTACAGGGATCCAAGCATGAATGGTTATTCTGACAGCTTACCTTTGCAGCCCCAGGAAAACGGAAAGGAGCCTTCTGAGCAGGTTGAACCTCCTGAATACCAGCTGGAGGCATAAACTCAAGATTCAGAGAATCTTGGTGTAGTTCAAGAAGGCCTGGATCATTTCCCACTGCTCACTGAGGGAGATGAACCTTCAGTTCAGAAGGAAGAACCAGTTCATCAGTTCACTTCTGAGGAGGTTGCAGAATTAGAGCAGCCTGAAATAAATGTTCCATCCCCAGACAGAAATAAAGCTCAACACTCAAACTTGCCAAATGTGACAGTTAAGCCTGCAGATCTGGAGGTTACAGTTATTCCAGATAAGGAGACTCCATATACTTTGAGCCAAGGGCAGGCCCTGGTCCATCTTCCAGAGAGTCCTGAGTTGGTAGGACCATCATTAATCCAACAAGAGGCCCCAGTCCAACTTCCAGGGGGTCCTGGGGAGATACCACCTCCATTAATCCAACAAGAGGCTGTAGCTCCAAACCCAGAGCTCTCTCAGGAGTTAGAACCTTCATTATCCCAACAAGATGCTGCAGCTCCAAGTCCAGAGCTCGCTGAGGAGTTGGAACCTTCATCAACCCAACAAGAAGCTCCAGCTGATATTTTAGAGCTTCCTGAAGCCCTTGAAAATGCTGGTAGCCAACTAGAAGTTCCAGCATTACCTACAAAGCCGTATGAAGAAATCAATCCTCTAGCTGAGAAAGAGCCTACAGTTCCAACTCCAGAATCCTCTGTGCAGAGTGCAGTTGAAACTCTAGCAACAACAGTTTTACATTCCAGTCAGTATCAAGTTCACAATTATACTTTGCCCACAATTACAGTCAAACCTGCAGATGTTGCAGTTACATTAACTTCTGAAACTTTTAAGGAGGTTGAGATGTCTCCAATTCAGGAGGAGACTCCAACTCAGACTCCAGGTCCTCTTGTGCAAGCTGAACATTTTCTTAGCCTGGAGCAGCAGCCAGCTGAACTTTCTGAATCTTCTGAGGAGGTTGAATCATCTGAAAGTGGTCTGGAATCTCAAATTCAGTCTCCAGAGGAAGTCGAGGAAGAGGAGGAAGAAGAGGAGGAAGAGGAAGAAGAGGAGGAGGCTTCTTCAGTCCAGCAGGATGTTCCATCACAGCATCCAGTCCCCCTTCTGGAGGAAGAGTCTTCCCCTATCGAACTAGAGCAGCCAGCTCAGCCTTCCGAGTCTCCTGAGGAGGTAGGTTTAGGTCCTGGAAACCAGCCAGAAGCCTTAGTTACACCTGCAGAGCTCTCTGAGGAAGCCACGCCTCCAATTGACCAAGAGACTCCACTTCAAGCTCCTGAGTCTGCTATAGAGAATGTAGTTGAAATTCCACCAATTCACCAAATGACAGCCCAGCCAACTCAGAGTGAAGAACACCAATTTCATCAGTTGCCAAATGGTACAGTTAGACCTGTGGATGTGGCACTTACCATAACTACAGAGCCTACCAAGGAGATGGAATCGTCTCTGACCCAGCAGGAGCCCCCAATGCGTCCTCCTTTTCTCAGTGAGCAGGAACAGCCAGCTCAGCCTTCTGAGCTGGAAATTCCAACTCAGTCTTCAGAACATGCTCTAATCCAACAAGAACAACCAACTCAGTCTTCAGAACATCATGAAGTGACAGTTTCACCATTAATTCACAATCAAACTCACCATTCAGGCTTTTCCACCACAACCATTAGACCTCCAGATGTGCAGCTTACCATAACACAAGAATCCACAGCAGAGGTGGAACCTCCATTAGTGAATCATGAGGCTATAACTGAACCAGTTACAGTCCCAGAGAAGGATGTAGGCACATCTACAACCCAGTATACTAATCCTACTGTAACTCCAGAGCCTTCTGAAGAGATTGAATTGTCAAATGAATAGGAGGCTCCAGTTCAATCTCTAGAACCTGTTCAGTATGAAAAGCCTTCTCTAAATCAGCAGGCAGGCACAGATGAGAATTCAGAGCTCCTAGAGGAAGTTGAATCTTCTTCAGCCCAGCAGGAGACCTTACAGCAAACTCTAGAGCTTCCTCATGAAACAGTAGTTCAACCTCAAGCACAAAATGAGGCAACAGGTTCTGATCTAGTTCAAAGTCAAATTCATCCTCAAGCCTCACAAAATGTCACAGCTGAGCCTACAGAGTTGATAAATGAGGTTGAAACTTCAAGCCAGCAGGGGTTTGAACCTTCAGAAGACCAGCAAGAAGAAGTTACAACCCCTCCTGAAAATCAACATTCTCCAGTTCAGCCAGAGGTCCCAACCCAGCCTGAAGAGCTTCCTGAGGAAGTTTCTTCAGGTCAGCAGGGAAACTTGTCTCCACCCCTAAAACAGCCTTTGGGTACAGAATTTTCACCATATCAGCAAGAACTCCCAGATCAGCCTCCTGAACCACCTAAAGAGGAGTTCATTCTTCCTCCTTTGTCAGATAACCTGTTCTTTTCCCCTGCAGATCTAGAAGCAATATTCAGATATGAGCAGTCAACGTTGCATAAAACTACAGTTAAACATCCAAACCAAGCACATACCGGAACTCCAGAGTCCTCTATGGTAGCTGAATCTCTTCAGTCTCAGGAGGAGGACCTAGTTCAACCTATAGTTCCCACTGAACAAGTTGAATTTTCACAAGTCCAACTTGAGTCCCCTTCCCATGCACCAGAATTCCCTGAAACTGAATTTTCTCAGCAAGAGGCCTTAGCCCAGAAAACAGACCTCCACAAAGGGGTATATCCTTTCCCAACTCGGCAGGAAGGCCCATATCTACCTCCAGATTCTACTATGGGTGCAGAACCTTCTCCAGTTCAGCATATGACCCGCTCTCAACCTGCATACCTCTCTGAGAATGTTGAACCATCTCCAGTGCTACAGCCCACTCCCACACAGGCTTCAGAACCCCCTAAGGAAATAGAGCTTCCTCCAACACAGGAAGTAGTCCCACACAAGCTTCCAGAGTCAACAAGCAATATTATAACTCATCCTCCAACACATCAGATGACAGTCCCAACACCTGATCAGATTCAAGCTGAGTATCCAACATCACCCATTATCTCATTTCAGCCTTTGGACTTGGAACTCACCATAACTTCACAACGTACTCTAGAAGCAAACCGCATTACAATACCAAAGAGGACTACACCTCCTCCAACACATCTTCAGATGGATTTTCCATATCAGACTCAACAGCCAAACCTAACTGAAGCTGTTCAACCTTTGGATCAGAAACTTCCCTTAACTCATCAACTATCTCCTGAGGAACTTCCTCAAACTACACCAGAGAGTACAACTCACCTTACAGAACCACCTACAGAAGTTGTACCTCCAACCCCTCTAAATCAGGAGGTGGCAGTTCCAACACCAGATCAGTATCAAACTGAATATCCATCAGCACCTGTAGGTTCCTCTCAGCCTTTGGACCTGGAACTCACCATATATTCAGAACCTACTAGAGAGACTCAGTCACCTACAACCACAAGGAAGACTACAGTTCCTCCTCCAAAGCCCCCTCAGTTGATACTTCCACAGAAAGTTCACATTCAGCATCCAAACCCAAGTGAAGTTACACCTCAACCTTTGGATCTGGAACTTACCATAACTCCACTACCTACTCCTGAGGAAGAACTTTCTCAAATTGTGCCAGAGACCACAATTCATCTTACAGAACCACCTACAGAAGTTTTACCTCCAGTCCCACTATATCAGGAGGTAACAGTTCCAACACCAAGTCAAGATCAACCTGAGTATCCAAAAACACCTGTTTTATTTCAGCCGTTGGACCTAGAACTTACCATAAGTTCAGAGCCTACAAAAGAGACTCAGTCACCTACAACCACAAAGGAGACTACAGTTCCTCCTCCAAAGCCCCCTCAGCTGACACTTCCACAGCAAGTTCACATTCAGCATCCAAACCCAAGTGAAGTTACACCTCAACCTTTGGATCTGGAACTTACCATAACTCATCAACCTACTGAAGAAGTAGAGACTCCACAAATTATGCAAGAGACCATAACTCAGCCCTCTGATCCACCTAAAGAGGTTGTCACTTCAGCTCCAGTAAGAACAGAGATGACAGTTTCAACGCCACCAGGTCAGGGTTCAACTGAATATCCAAAAACACCTGTTGTCTCATTTCAGCCTTTAGATCTAGAACTCACTATAAATTCAGAGCCTACCAAAGAGGCTAAACATTCTACAACCCCACAGGAAACAACAGTTTCTCTTCCACAGTACCATCAGATAACACTTCCAGAACAAGTTCATATTCAACATTCAAATGTAACTGAAGTTACAATTCAACCTTTGGATCTGGGACTTACAATAACTCCAGGTTCCCATCTGGATGTTGGACCTTCTCCAAGCACACAAGAGATTCTTCCTGAGCCTGAACAGTCACATGAGCAGGCTGCAGCTCAAGCTCCAGTGTTTTATGAAATACCACCAATTCAGGATGAAACTCAGCGTCCAATTCTTTCTAGTGCCTCAGTTCAACTTACAGAAGCAGAGCATGCTCTAACTACACTATCCAGTATAGAGACTGAACTTTTTGCAGCCCCATATAATATTACAGCTCTTCCTCCAAAACACCAAAAGGTGACCCTTCTACCTGAAGACCAAGTTCAGGCTCCGCAGGTAAACCCAACTTAAGTCACAATTCATCCCTCACACCCAGAGTTTTCCATAACTCCACGAACTGCTACAATGGTTAAACATTCAGCACCAGTTCAGCCTACAGAGTCATCTAAGGAGACTATAGTTCAATCTTCAGTACATTTGGAAGAGATAGTTGTATCAACTCAACTTCTTGGTCAATCTCAACATCCAAACACGGAGACTCTATATTCTGAAGGCCAAACAACTATTCAACTAGAGACTATACATTCCATAGGCCCAAAAACTATTCAATCAGAGACTATACACTTCACAGATTTAACAGATACTCATCCAGAGACTATACATTTAGAAGACTCAACAGCTACTCATCCAGAGACTCTACATTTTACAGACCCAACAGATACTCATCCAGAGACTCTACATTTCACAGACCCAACAGCTACTCATCCAGAGACTCTACATTTCACAGACCCAACAGCTACTCATC